>JAWMQZ010000056.1:73066019-73111769 GCA_035584835.1 Tangara arthus | reverse complement strand
GCTCATCCCAATTCCCTCACTTGAACCGGCTCACCCCAATTCCCTCACCCGCACCAGCTCACCCCAATTCCCTCCCCTGCACCGGCTCACCCCAATTCCCTCGCCGGTTCACCCCAATTCCCTCACCGGCTCACCCCAACTCCCTCACCCGCACCGGCTCACCCCAACTCCCTCGCCCGCACCGGCTCACCCCAATTCCCTCGCCCGCACCGGCTCACCCCAACTCCCTCCCCCGCACCGGCTCACCCCCATTCCCTCGCCCGCACCGGCTCACCCCAATTCCCTCGCCCGCACCGGCTCACCCCAATTCCCTCACCCAAACCGGCTCACCCCAATTCCCTCACCTGCACCAGCTCATCCTCTGGCAGAGCCACGGTGAAGTTCACGTGGCAGAGGCAGCAGGGGACCATGGAGCGCAGCTTGAAATACAAACTCTGTTGGAGACAGGAGAGCATTCTGTGTTACTCAGGGAAAAAGGGGGGTTTATGTCAGAGAAATTAGGGATCAAAACTCTTTTCATAGCAGAAGTCATCTAATGATACCAATCTTTTCTTGAAGAAGAATTACATTTGTGAAGCCAGGACAGAACGCAATTTACTGTGGAGCTGATTCTATTTCTAGCGTATCCTGCTAGTCAAAGGACTCCTTCAGGTTCCACAAGCTCTGGAATTCCCTAACATACTAAAACAGGCTGAACCTATCTTTACAGAAGCTCACAAGCTAATTACAGACACTTTGCAGTCTATTTTCAGAATTAAGAGGCACGTTTTAATTTCAGTACAGCTGAATTTTCCTTGGCTCCCATTTGAACACATAAAAAAGTAATTTCAAAAAGATTCTTACCTTCAGCAGATTCTCACAGAGATCATTAAAGTTCTTATTGAGTGTTTGATTTGTTGGGTTAATGTTGCTTAATCTGGACACTCTAACTGCTGTGAACATCTGAATTAGAAACAAACATGGGGATTTTTTGCCAACATATGCAAATATATTTTATCCACTGTCTTAAACCCAAATTCATAAAGAAGGAAAATAATGTAAAATATGTTAACATTTATGTTCAATAAGTAACAAAATAAGTTAGCTAACTAACACAGTCAACAATCTGTTCCCTTTAAGAGGCTTCAAACCTAGCCAAACCTTTCAAAAAGCCAAACCCTTGAAGTTCAAATTTACTGTAATTCCTTTCATATTTTTGTATTAGGTTATTTGTCACATGACAGCATTAAAAAACCCAACAAAAGCCCAGGTTCTCATACCTTATTGTTCTTACCAAAATACTACTTTTATATCTGTCACAAGGGTGTCCTTTGAATTTAGCTTTCAAAAGCTAAATTTTTATATATTTAAATTACTACAGCATATTTCAACACAATTTAGCAAAAGTTTCAATTTTGAATAACCTTACTTGAATTTCTGGTGTCCAGTTATTTATACCAGGCATAATTTCTGTGTTGCAACTGTAGAACCCTGTGAAGAAAATATTTGTGAAAAAAATCTATTTTATACACTGCAATATAAAAATACTCATAAAGGAAATGTGTGTAACAAGGCTTTGCAAGTATTTTCCCTCATGTGGTTTTAACTATTGAATAGTACACCAGAAATGAGATCAACATCCAAAAAACAAATACAGAACTCTTGTATGAGGGGCCAACACCCCAAATCCACAACTGCTCCACCTACTTCTATTAGATAAACTATGTACAAATGAGGAAATTTTTAAAAAAGGTGTGATATGAAAAGCTAAAAGGCCAACCTTTAATAGAGCACAGTAAAGGCTGTAAAGGAACTACAGCAGTGACTGATTGCAAATGAAAAACTCAATTATAATGACTAAATAGCAGAGTAAAATAAGTTATTAACAGCAAGTGAGTGATTCTGAAATCCTGAAGATAGAGTTAAATAAGCAGAAAAGAATCCAGTCTGGTAGGGCCTATATAAAAGCACAAAATGAGTTGGAAAAGAAATTGTGTAGCAGCAGCAGAGGGTATAAATATTAATAGACTGTCTTTCAGAACATCAAAAGCAGAAATTCTGTTGAAGAATCAAGTAAGATTTAGAAAGGATACGCAGAAAAATAACATGAGAGCAGAAAATATGCTTTTCTTTTTACAGCAGTGTAGTAGAGCTTTCCACAACAGCAGAAAACTATCTGTAATTTTGGATTTTGTGCTTCAAACACACTCACACCTTACGTGCAGAAGAGGATAAAACAAGATGATGGCTGATGGCCTTAAATTAAAAATCAACTGCAGCAGAACTGGATAATCAGTGAGGAGTAAAAGACTTGGTGATAGCAATAGATAATACAAGGACAGTTCTGAGCTTGACACAACAAGATTAACACTGGTATCAGTTATTAGGAAGAAAACCAAAACCTTCTCAGAAGAAACACAGGGAAATTCACAATGACGAGAGGAAGGACAAGGACAAATCAAATGTCCAGAGCAATTTCCAATATTGGACACCTATATCTGCCTCTTATCCAGACCCAGCAGTTCTGCTGGGAAAGGTATGACATATCTATACAACAAGAAATAGCATAAAGACAACTGATAGCAGGCAATAATTAGTTCTCCATTCTACTTTCATTAACCTGAATCCTACAAATCCGTATTTCAGTCTAAAAATCTTCAGAAACAGTAACATTGTCAGTTCTCTTGGAACTTTTAAAATAATTTTTAATAACACTAGTCATATTTTGTCATTTTGCAGCCTACAGCATAAATTATAAAAATATGGTTGTAACTATACCAGAAGGTGGTGGAACATCTGTCAGCAAAGAATGTACATCTTCCATTGCATCTGTGTCATCAATCTGCAAAAAGGGAATAATTTAGAAAGTCATGTTGCTGTGCCAGTAGGAAGTTTCCAAAAGAAATCAAATAACCTCCATTCCATTCAACATTTACCACTCTTATTGCAGATCAGACTGAGAGCCCTGCTACCTGCTGTAAGCACTTCTGGTGTGCCTTACATTCCTCCTGTCTTACTGACCTGCAAGAGATCCACGTTTACCAATAACTGCCAACATTCCCTTATCAAGTGTTTTAGGAATGGTTTATAATTTAACTCCAGTATTGAAGGGTTTTCTGTCAAGTAATGTGTCTCCTTCTCCCTCTCCATGTCAAAGGGGTTGTCTTTTTCTTTCCTTCAAAAAACAACCCAAAACTAACCAAAACCAACCCAGATATCTTTACCTCTCATAACTGCCTTCTCAGCCTCTTTCAGCACATCCTCATCACTATGAAGTTTTCACTGCTTTTTCTTATGTAGTTCCAGTGAACAATGATTTTATCTTGAAAGTTTGGTCCAGAGTTCAACTAAATCTTCTGGAATATTGTTTTTGATATCCAATTAATCATAAACCCAACTTCTCAAATAAGACAGCAGTAAATGATTCCACAGATAAAAAGTAATTTTTTTTCTATAAATGCCTTACAAAAATCCTCAGTTTTTTACAAAGGTATTCGACCCTTTTTGCAAAAGCACCAACCAATCTAAATTTATTATCCCAAACTCTCCCAGCCTGTTATTTTTTCACTTTCCTTTCATACTTCTGTTTTCAAACAAACTCCTGTTATAGTGCTCCCTCATTCCTCCTATCTACAACCCTTCTTCCAGATCATTTTCTATGAGGATGGTGATTTGTGAAGATTAACAAAGCCTTAGATGTACCTCAGGCTGCAACTGCAGGCTGTATTTTGAAGTGGTTTTTAGTCAGTGATAGGAATTTGTACTGTCTGTATCTACAGGATGACCAAACTCCAGCCCTTTTTAAACACTTGCTGGAGTATTAAAGACTTCAAAGTAGACAATGTTCAATTGTCTTTGCATTTCAGTGGAGCTAGAGGTAACAGAAATCTACGCCCTTTATTTATCTGCAGGTGTTTCTCTTTCTGCTTGCAGCTGTAGAAAGAGCTGGAAGGTATTGTCACAAGCTGCGAATTCTTAAATTGTGAAAAGCAATAGCTGAAATTCAGAAAATCTTCAATGTGCTCTCTTGGCACATGCAATTTTTTGAATGCTTTGAATACAAACCATGCTGGAAACTAATAATTCTGAATGTTCATCTGCCACAGTAAGAGCTTTGAAACAGGAAGAAAATACGATCTTTTTATTTGCTAGATATAAAGTGTGGCAACACAGAACCTCAGTGTTTAAGAAAATAGATCTTGAGTTCTTGATTAGTCTGATCTGTTGCTTGAAGCAAGCAGAAGGACATTTCTTAACAGCTCTTAATTATTAATCTAGAGACTATGTCCATATTCATGAACAGCAGGGCGATCTTTTTTCAGATAGTCTGTAGACAGAGCTGTGCTTTAAGCAAAAAGAGTAAGGAAAAGAGAGACAAAGCAAATCTAATACTTCCCTTTTTCTATTGATACACAAGGGAAAAATCATAACACAATTTAGGAACTGTTCTTGGAGATGAGTAAGAAAAAATTTTAAATATATATTTCAGGAGAAGAAAAGTATGAAGATGAGTAGTGCAAATGTTTATCACCTCCAAAACAAAAGCATCCTTCTTCCCATGTGAAAGGTCAAGCTCTGTAACTTCATCAGAGCTTTCTGACTGAGATCTCAATAGCCTGGAACGTTGTCTTGGCTCTGGAATGGGAGACCCAATAATTTCTTCAGGTAACTCCTAAAAAGAATGTAAGAATTAACAGATATTCTGCCCAGCTTAAAAAAAAATAAACTCTCCATAAGTTGCTAACAATTCTAAGAATCAGACCATTCTGAAAACCATTCTACTGAGAAATATATCTAAATAATACCACAGTGATTTGGTTATGTGGCAAAGGGATCTGAGAATGCCAGCAGTTTTCCAAAATCCAGTGAAAGAAGTCTGTATCTCTATTTGTAAATAAACTTATGTTCCAAATGGCTCAGTAAGAAAAAACGGATATACAGTGCATATAGTTGAATCAGAATGCTGTATTTTTTAAGAATCAAAGATTTACTTACTGGAGGATTAATCTCATAAAGTTCCTTGTTCTTTGCTATTGTATCATTTATTTTCTTTTGCATATGGGATATGTGCTGCTCATAGGTGCCATCATTTGGAGTCTTCCCAGCAATCTGAATACCTCCAGGTGTTGGCAGAGCTGCTAAATACACACCTGTTGCAGACTTTTTAAAAGTCACAAAGGAAAAGACAACTAATGAACATGAATTCCTAATATTTTCATATAAAGCTCTCTATAATGCTTATGTTAAAACAGCATTGTAACATGCAAATTACAGCAGCACCTCTTGTGAATAAACAAATGGATCTTTCTCTTCTGTTCACTTATGAAAAAAACTTCATTATTCTTTTAGAAAACTCCCTCTTTTCCATTTTTCATGCTGGAACTCTGAAACTTGCCTAAAAATTCCAAACAAACTAAAAATTAAAGCCTCTGCCCCAGTATGTTTTTCATAAGCAAAAAGTTTTTTTGAGTTTTTGAAGATCAAAAATTTGGCCAAACCATTCACAGCATCAGTGAGGCTGTGACAACCCTATTTCTATTTTCAGGAAACAGATCATGAAAGACAAAAGAAGATGGCAGCCAGAATTACCCCAGCATCCCCTGATGCAGGAAGAAACAGCATATTCACTATTCTAATCTAGCGTGAAAGAATGGGGTTAGAAAATATTGTTAATGAACATCTCTTGACTTTCTCAAATCTATACTTTATTTCTTCAGTTCCATCAAAGAAGAGGCAACAGAACTTCCCCTTGTTGCCAAATAACCAAAAGATTTCCTGACAAGCTTAATTGACCTTATTTGTCATGGAACTGCAAATTCAATTTGAAGAACAGGGATCTCTTTGACAGGACCTTTAAAGAATACCATCATTTTTCTACAATTTGTGCCAATTAACTGTTTGAAGTTTCTTTTCCTCTCATCCCCTTTTTAATCTTCTTGTCTTTTACCATTTTCAAGCTATGTGAATCTTCTTCTGCTGGTTATGAAAGACAAGTCTGTCCTGATTTTACAATAATTAAGATACTTGCTCTTAAAATGACATTTTAATATGTCTGATGACTCTGAATCCCACAACGCTGGCACGTCTTCCTGAAAAAACAGCGTAAGAAAGCAGAACCACCCCAGGATCCCAGCAGTACTTACTGCCAAGCCCATCAGCATGTTTTCCCCCACAGTGATCTGGATCCTCAGCCCAAAGAGGGCATTCATTCCCCTCAGCTTGAGTTTGTTCATCAGCTGTGTGTGCACTTCATACTCCATGAAGGGCAGGAGGTTGCTGATGGAGGTGGCATTTGCCTCAGCCTGAGCTTTCTTCTTCAGCCGACACAGCCTGGAACACAGGAGCACAGAGAGAGCTCTGACAGACCTGGGGAGGCTCCGAGGGACCATCTGCAATTCCCTCCTCACAGGGTAACCTAGTGCAGCTTCCTTAACCATCTGCAATTCCCTCCTCACAGGGTAACCTAGTGCAGCTTCCTTAACCATCTGCAATTCCCTCCTCACTGGGTAACCTAGTGCAGCTTCCTTAACCATCTGCAATTCCCTCCTCACTGGGTAACCTAGTGCAGCTTCTTTAACCATCTGCAATTCCCTCCTCACTGGGTAACCTAGTGCAGCTTCTTTCCAATTCCTCCAGATTGCTGCAACAGTACAATAAAGTGCCAGCTCTTTACAAGAACTCCTTGAGACAGTGCCATCTGAAAATTTCTTTTTTCAGCTTTTCTTCTAGTAAGAGCCCTCATGCAAACATCTGCTTCTCTTGCTGCAAGCGTCAAACATTTCAGGCACAAGCACAGAAAATTACTACTGCAATTTCCAGTGGTAGAACTTTTAAAATTCCTATTAATACAGTTATTCAAGTCACACATTGGAAGGAAGAAAAAGATCCCAAAACCAAACCCAACCCAAGTGCCCTCACAGCTAAAGCATTAGCCATATTTATCTGAAAAGAACAAAACAGAGCATAGCAATCCCATCTCTGATTACATGTTAGTCATCTTCCCTGCTTTGGGTTTAGTCCTACAAGCTGAAATTCAAAGCCCACACCAGTGCAGTGATACTTTCAGAGAGAAATGTTATTCAAGAACACATGACAATTGCATGTTTTATAATATAAGGTTTGATGACACACTGGATTTTAGCAACAGGAATTCTTTCAGAGGTCTCCAAAACTCTACTAGACTAAGGAAGTATTTAGACAGATACCTGGCTTGAATAAGACATCCCTTCCCAACAACTGTTGCCTCCACAGGAAGGTCAATTGTGGTGAAAAGGACGTCAGGAACTTTCTGCTTCCTGCAGTTGTAACAGTAAGTGAGGTGAGCAGGAAATGGCATGTTCAATTCATCATATGGGATATGGCAAAATCCACAACCTGGTGGTGAAGCTTCTTCAATCCTAAAAATACATCATGGAGAGAATGTTTAAAACATCTGCATCTTGTTAGCCATGCTCAGTAAGTGCACATGTGAATAAACACCTACAGAGAGCTACTCAAATCATCCACCACAGCTCAACTCTGCTCCATGACACCAGCGTGACAAGTATCACAATACACCGACTACCAGAAGAAAAGGGTGCACGCTACTTGCTCAAATGCTATCAATAAAGTTTGCATTGAAACTTCTAATGCAGGGATTGAGAAAAAGGACATTCAGTGACCAACAATTCATAAAAACCTGTAACATCACTGAACTGGCTTGAAGCAGTGTAACTTCCAAATATAATCCATGATATAACACTTGTACACAGAATTTCCTGTACCAAACACGCCAAAAATTCTCTTTTTTTCATTGTGCCCAAAACTCCATAAGAATAGAATACAAACAACAAACCAATCATCCTTCTGAGAAGCAGCACAATAAGGTAAAATGAATTATTTCCTTATAACACAGTCTCTCCCCCCATGAGGAATACCCAGGAATGACCACTATAAAAATATGAACAGGGAAAGCACAGGCCAACTGCATCACTGCAAATGGATTCTGTTTCACATCAACAATTCTCCTCAAGGATTTTGAAGAGGTGCTTAAGCAAGTCTCTCAGATCTGGAACGTTAGTTATCATAAGACTTTGGCAAACAGATTTTGTGTTGAGCATGAGCTTTGTCTGTTTTACCTCCCTCTGTTCTAATGCATGCCAAGACTCTTAGCAGCCCCAAGATACATGTTTTGAAAAATTCATATTTTCTTTATATTACAAACATGATATTTCTTTCTCTCTGTCATATAGTGACTACAAAACCAAGTATTTTAGTTCTGGCTACAGTTTTTAAAACTCTACCTACACTAGAAGACAATAGTCTTCTGCTAACAAAGTAAAAGAATAATAAATTCTAAATAAACCATGTTGACTGGTTTATTATGGAAAAAGCAATGCAAGTGCTAAAGTGTAAGGAATAGCCTTGCTTACAACTATAATTATCCCTTGAAATATTTGATTACTACCCTGATGAATACATTATAAATTACCAATAAGCATTAATTATTCTTTTTTTCCCCAAAAATAACTTTGTGGCAATGCTCATTCTTCAAATTCTATTTGCAACAGCAGAAACAAAGGGAAACTTCATGTTTGGCCTTCAGTTTCATGCTTCTGTTCATCAACTTCAACAAACACATACCTATTTTGGAAAAACCTGGCATCATATTTGTTTAATAACCAAGCTACTTTATCTCCCACACATAAATAATATTTAATGGAGCAGATATACACACATTACAGACACAGCCACTTTTGGCTTATGTAAGTTATCAAGCATCTGTCATTTTTTATGGTGATACAAAATAGAGGAAAGAGACCTGAAGAGCAGCGAAGGAGAAAACTGAGTTACGGTCTGTGTTAGTAGTCAAACGTGTTACCTTATTGAGACTGTTAGAAATAAAAACAGAGTATCTAATTGGGTGCAGAGCTCCATTACTCCTGTGGTGGTTGTTGTTAGTGAAAAGCAGTAAAGTGGTTGGTCCCGCATCCTGCACTGTAACACTGTAACCTACCCTAATAGAGAAGAACTATCTTGGCTCTGAGGAAAAAAATCAACCTCTCCCTTCTCTGACCCTATGGAAAAGAAGCCAGGCTGCCATGACAACCTTTGTTCCAAACAGCCTTCCATGGTGCCATCCTGAAGGAACCTAGGGTTCAGTACAGCTGCTGTGCCAGATGCGGACAAAATACAGACCTCTTCACTATAAGAGAAAAGAACAACAACACAGTGAATTCCTACTGCTCGCTGGCTGCTTTCAGAGCAAAGCATCAGATTCAAAGGCTACTACAATCTCAGTGCAGTTCAACATCACCACTAGTTCTGTGCACTTGTGCAATTTCACCCATTAAAACTCACAATCCTCTTCTGGTATTTAAACCATAACCATTGCCTAAGTACAAGGCGAAGGAGGATTGCACAGAAAGACTAAAGAGCTTTGCCTCATGTTACAAATAATAGAACAAGATAAAGGCTAACCAGGTTTAAATATGGTTTTCAGTTATGTGGTTAACAATGCAAAGAAATACAGCAAACCAAATAAACATTAAAAAAAACAAGGCATAATTTTTTACCAAAGTAAAAGGGAAGGTGAGAGCCCCAGCATCTTATTAACTTTCAATTTTCAAAATGAAGTTAGAGCTCAACACTGACAAGGGTGCTTCTTGAAGGATAAAAAGTGGCAAAACAGTAAAATTTTACTAGGAAGAATTACAAAAATGGTACATTTTGCATGTAAAGTAAACAACCATACTTAGGATTTAGCAGAGTTCAAGCTCTCAGAATGACTCCAGAGCTTTAATAATTCTCAAGTTGTTAAATAAAAAACAAACATCTAGCATTCAGTATAAAATACTATATGGAAAAAGGATAAAGAAAATCTTTCCCACATTTTCTAGAATGATACACTTGTCTTTTTTTTTTTTGTTGTTTCTCTTCCCAAAATACTTTTTCATACATAACATGTCTGGCAGACCAGTACTTACACAGGCTTGTGCTTTGAGCATGGAATAAAGCTGAACTGGCAAAAAGTATGGGAACTCCAATAAATATTTTATCAATAATCAAACACTACCACATTCAATTCCTTTAGAGAAAGGCAAGCATCAAATAACCCAATACCTGACTGCGTGTCTATGCTCTAAGCATTCTTTCCCCATAGTTAGGGTAGGAAAAAGAATACAAACTATTCCTGCTTTTTACAAGGAGACTGACAAGCAAAGGAACAAATGCTTCATGTTGGTGTGTTCATCCCTCACTGATGGAGTAACTGAGGAAAATATGGTAAACCAAAACTTTTCCAACTTCTCTCCTTAAAAAAGCAAATTTTTAGTGTTTTTACCTCAAAATATTTAGGCAAAATCAACTTGAAAGAAAATAAATTCAGATGTTTGAATTTGTTGGTTACTTCCCAAATGCAATTCAAAATAGTGAACCAGAGTAATTTTCTGTTTAATATCAGCAGACACACCTGGCTCCAGGACAAGCTTTTTTTGGGCCTGAAATGTGAAATTTTCCATTTAAGTTCTGGTCTGCCAGTTGTTATCCAGTAATAAAACTTCAATACATATACTTTTAGGAATAGTCTTAATTATTTAGGTAGATTAGGTTTAGAAAACTTCATGGATAAATTAATATTGTTACTACAAAACAAATGGTATGCTTTAGTTTAAAATAAAAAAAATTGTAACATTCATTAGAAAAAACTGAAAATCCAGATCTAAACATATATAAAAATGCCTAATACTGAAATTTTATAATCTCACTTAAACTCTGTAAAGTAGTTATAGAATAGACAGTACCAACACCTGTACTGGAATAGTTAATTTTTAATCCACTGATGATGAAATACATTTGAAAATCATTTTGAAAATCAAGTCATTTTGGCATTTTGAAAATCAAGTCATCATCATGATTTACCAAATGCTGGTTGATTCACTGTAGCCCACTACAGCATGACAACCCAATGCCTTGGCATGGGATTTTATTTCTTGTCTGATTTCTGCCCACCAGGCATCTCGTGTCTCCGGTTCATCTGAAAGACAAAGTATAAATCAGTTCACTATTCTGGACTAGGCTGACACAAAGCTTCATGCAATTAACCTGAAAAGCTGAGGTTTTCATATTCACGTGCTTTCCATGTGGACATGTTCTTTCCTTCCTATTTATACACTTCAAGGAAACACTAACAGGACTTTTCCACTCATTCTCTTGTTTCTCCCCCACGTGAGCAGACTCTCACAAATGACTTCATTCTCCTTGTTGTCCATGTGACAGGTAACACTAAAATACTGTGATACTGTTCCAGTCTCTACCTGTTTTCAGTCCCAAACCACACCCTCAGCTTCCAACAACACAAGAGCAGTGTCTAACGTCAGGTACTCTGTAATGCTGAAAAACTAACAGTAATGAAACAGTATTTCTAGTAATAAACTAATATTTCACATTGCTGTGCACTTGGTATCTCTGAAATAACCCCAATAAGTTTTCCTACTGGAAACAGTTCTCTCAGTTAACCAGATTTTGAAAACATTTGTTCCAAACTGTGTCACTAATCAAGCAGACAGTTCTGTGGCACTTGTAGCTGTGAGAAGCCATAAGGATTTCAAACTACTTCTACATTTACAACGTGAAAAAATACAGGATGTATGCTGTCAGTGCTTTTTTGAGTCAGTATCTGGAAACTGCACCTTCCCTCCATGCCCGTGAATAGATTCAGATTACCTTTACTGTCCCCAAGGTTACATGCTAATATATCCTGCCTGCTTTTCTTGAAAACTACAAGATACAAAAATACAACAGGAGTGTGCTGCTAGACTAAGTTCATGCAGTCCATTTATTTTTTAACTGCTCAGAAATTAGTTCCCACAACTAAAGCTCTTGTCTTACAAGCTCTTTACACATGGAGCCAACAAATACTGAATTTACAACTAGAATTTGTCAGCTGTTTCTTCTCTCAAAACTTACCTGTTACAATGAATGCAGTTAGCAACTGTGTTAATTGTTGATATGGAAAGGGAAAACCAGTAACAATCATTACCAAGGGTTCTGAGCACAGAGATTCTTGTGGAATTTCCCTGAAATTAACCCAACTTAGCACAGATACAAACTTCTGGTTACTGAGTTCTCCTTGCTGAATCATAATTTAAATATCAGAGTCAAAACCTGGAATTTATTTGGAACCAATTTTGTACTACCAGGAATATTTACCAACACAGTGTATGATAATCACATTATCATACACTTGTTTCTCTGACAACATGACAAACAAAAATGCAAGATGCAGATATACACAATTTAAGAGTTACTGAAACAGAAATATTGTAAAGTAAGATGTATTCATTCATGACTTTACCTCAACTTTGCATTTAGAACTAGGCTCTATTTTTTCTAAACTAAACTAATGATAATTTTCTAATTCAAAGGAAGAGCAGAGGTCTGTATATTCAACTACACCTAACTTTAGATGGCAATGCTTGTGTAACTCACAGCACTACACTGACCAGCAGCAGCCTGGATGCTCAGACTAAAGTTTATTCAACCTTTGCTTTAAGAAACAAACACTGAACAGAAAAAACCTTACAGTGAGAGTTCTTAGGAATGTTCTCTGCAATGAACAAAAATATACACGTCAGGACACAAAGCAAGGGATTGCTATGAACTCTATCAATCATGTTCTGCAATCCAAGGTCACTTTAGAAGGTTTCAGTGCACTACTGGCAGACTCTTGAGGGGCTGCACTTCACTCTCAGGGTGAAAACACTGTTTAAATCCTCTCAGTGACTGGGGCAATAAATGCTTAAGATGATACTCAGCAATCCTGACTCAGATTCCTGGAGCACGTGCTCTTCCCAGCTTTGGAATTCCTGGGATTCCTACAGAAATAATCCATCATACACAGGGCTGGAGCTCCCCAGCTCAGCTCTCGGGACCACCTGTGGTACAGAAAATGGGAAATGCCTTCTCTCTGCAGGCACCCCTCTGGACACAGGCTGCTCTGATGCCAGCAGGGAACAGCAGCAGGGCTAGTTGGAGAATCTCTGGAAAGGGATTGTAAGGCCAGGCTACAACATCTGACAAATTCAGAGTGTACGGAGGATGTGAGACCACAAGTACATTCTGTGTGAAAGTTCTTTTTAACTCTTTGGTGACATGGACATGGATCTTGGGAGCAATTCCTCCTCTCCCCTCCAGTCATGGGCCAGAGATTGTTTTGATAAGCAAAGTGTTTCTCCTTATACATGAAAAGTCTAAGTAGCAGCAAAAGTGGTTCTCTGACCATGCAGAAAAACACCTGCTCAATGAGACTGGGTCACAGGCAGCTGCTATAAACATTGACTGAACAGCCACACAAATTCTTGTACTTCACAGAAAAACACCTGCAAAGAAGAAATACCCTTTGTTCTAGACAAAAAAGTGCCAATTTTGAAAACTACAACTTTTTACACCTTTTGGATCCATCTGGCAAAAACTGCTTCTACTTATCACCAGTGACATTTCAAAGTCAAAGTGCAACAAAATGTGAAGTCATGGTGAGGATTTGAGAGTTAGCAACAGGTGAAGTGACTGAGGATGAACACAAAAAGTGCTGTGAAATAAAGGTAAGAGTGATAAAGACAAGAATGACATTGAAAAGGAATGTAGCCACAGTGAAAACTGAAATGGAATGAGATGTTGAAAGGAAACAGGGATCCTTCAAGTGAACATAAAAGGTAGAAATAGTGACGGGTCCCAAATTCTATGCAAACGTTTAGCTTTCCTCTACAAAAATTTATAGTTTAAATTATTGAACTTAAGAGACTTAACAATTTTCTTACCTAACATCTACAAGGACACCTTACCATTATGGCAAACACATACTGTTGTGAAGTCACTCAACACTGTATCTTGCTAAAACAACATTTAATCCTTTATTCTAAGAACCTGTTCAATACCCTCACTAACAAAACTATTAACTACAGAAATATAATGGATCATTTTCATTCTTTTGAGAGGTAAGAAGCATTGTCTTCAGTGTTAACAGGATCAGTCCCAATATCTTTCAAAGAATCCAACAATTTCTTATCGCACAAGAACAAATATTTCTATAAGAGTCATGCAGAAACAATTGTTTGTAAAGAAGACTGTGACCTCTGCTTAAGATATTTGACTACATTTTTCTTCCAGAAAGAGGCCAATAAATAATTATTATATTTATATATAAATACTGTACATTCAGTTTACATGAACTTACCTTTGCGTATTAAAACACAAAATAATTGTCTACAATTAAAATCAAACACCATGACATCGCAATAATAGGTTGATACAAAACACTGAATGCAGTGCAATGTGTAGCATTCATATTCTTCTGACAAATATTTTCACAAGCAGCCTTTTTTGACACATGAGCCACACAATTTCACATGGGGATGCTGTCGTAGCATTTACCAGTTTAGTAAAGCTAAGGATTTACATAAACAATTAGAGGAGTTAGGGAAGCAGGATGGCATGTGTCCAGCACACTCCATGGAGTGCCTGTTGGTTGTTTTGCTGAGGCAAAAGCTCAAGAGCTGAGGGTTTGCAAAGCAGATTCAGCAGACAGGAGCCAGAAACGGTGGGAATTTTGGCGCATGCTTGGATCAGGTGACAGTACAGACTGAAAACTATGGCAGCTCACTGAAATGGTTACAGAAAGTAATGGCCCTGGATTCTAGGTGGAAGCAAGAAGGCAAGCATACAGAGCACTCAGTCACAAGCTTTTCTAACAAATGTACCCAGTCCTTTGGACCAAGGGTTCTCTACAACTTGAAGCAGAAAGGTTGGCAGGAAATTCCACTGCTAATTATGTCCCCTTTGTGGGAAACCAAAGGCTGAACACTAAACTTACTGCATTAATGTTTCCAAATTGGCAGGATATTTATAACCAAGTGGAAGCAAAGCACACTGTTTCTTTGGTTGAGGACTTGAGAAACAATGCTGTCAAAAGTACAGTGTTCTATAAAAATAGTGCCAACTCAAGCCTCCTCCAACTGGAGCCTTCCAAACAGATTTTATTCAGCAGTTTTATAGGACACAACCAGCACTTCTGTACCTGGCATGTTCTTTGAGCTAGCTCTATCCACCACCAAGTCACCCATCTCCTTTAGAATAGAAGGCTGAGCTGCACTATATCCAGGGGACAATATCCTGTATATATCTTTCACCTAGATACACTATCATTCTCTGATTCATAAGTTTTCCCAAGTTATTTGCTAGAGGTTCACTTGTCCAGGTTCTTTCAAGATTTAGCCAGAAGCTGCATTTTGCCAGTCCATATAGGTTTTTGAAACTGAAGACAGATTAAGAAGAATGGCCTTTTGATGACACTGTTCATACCCAAGAGCTGCTGTACCCTTAAAGCTGAATCCTTAGACAACCTGAGGAAATTGCTCCAAAGTAGGGACTGTCTGATTCATTTCAACCAATTTTACATAGCATAATTTAGGAAATATTTACATGTGTAACACAATACTCTGACAGGAGGAGGACAATCATCTGAGGAAAATTTTCACCATCTATAAATGAGTCATTGTTCTGTTGTTTCAAAAATGGCAATGGAGGTCAATATTCTTTCAAACTCAATCTTTGAATCTTTCACTAGGCAAAGCCATTATCCACACATTCAATATTCCCTTATTTTTATATCTTCCTAATTAAAAACCTACTAACAGCTTACACAGAAAGATGTGTGGTATTTTCCTGTAGGTTTGGTTGGTTGAGTTTTTAACAGACACCTTTGTTAGGTTTATAAGCAACCTTCCCTGAACCTTTAAGTTTTATTTAATCCTTTCTGGTTATCCCATTAACATTGACATTATCAATTTTCTAAAACATTTAACAACTAAATAACTGTACAGAAACACAAATCCTCTGGTCTGTAAAGATTAACACAAAATTCAGGTAGCAAATAATTAAACCTACAGCAGATAACCCTAAAACTTTCAAAACAGTTTCCAAGTCACTCCATCCTTGTTTAGAAATACTACTCCCCATATTCATCTTTAAGACTAAAAGATGTACAAATGAAAACTTTGTTACAGCAAGTGAAGGAAGTAGATTGTAGGGATACATCAAAGGAAAACTAGGATACACTAAACTAGCAGGAAATAGTGTAACCATGCCCAAAGGGAACAGGCACTCGCTCCTACAAAGGTAAACCCCACATAAATCTCCAGCCTGCAAATGTTACAGATAGCCAGGGTTCCTCTGGCAGATGGAGTCAGAGAGCAGCACACACCTCACCTCTTAAACCCAGACTGCTGAATGAGCAACACAAGGCTTGAAAGGAAGGAACTCTTCCATTACTCAGGAGACAATTTTGAGAACGCTCAGATTAAACTGCATTTACAGGATGAGACCTTGGCTGGCTGCTGAAACACAAACCCCTTCATGCACAGGGCAGGTTTCTACTGGGCCAGTCAGGCCACATCACTACACGAGCACCAAGTCTCCAAGAGAAACCACACAGAAAATTCCATATATCATTCCTTTCAGTGGCAGCTCACTGTTGAGGAGTGATAGCTGCAATCCCAAAATATACTCCAAGATGGAGAAGCAGAATGGTTGTTCCCCTTATGGCTTAATACAGCCACAACAGTGGCTGTAACTTTTCCTTTTAATTGTAGATGAAGGTCTGATAGGAAGAGCACAAGTTGAAAAAATATCATCTAAAAAAAATCTTGTAATAATGTAAAAGTAGCAGTAATAATTTAGTGCAGAGCAAAAAGAAAAGAAACCACCAAATGAAAAATACAATGTCAAAATATAAGGCATTGGAGAAAAAAATATAGTCAGAATATATTGGAAATTAAACAAACATATTAAAAATTAAAATACTCAAAAATAAAGGTTTAAATTTCATCATACTTAGGATTATAAAAGCTCAAAAATACTGCCCAGAAATTAGAAAACATTAAATATAGGAAATAAATTTGCCTCTGGAAAATAATTTCCATGCATAAATATGCGTCTTTGTTACTCCAGCTTTTCGTGATTATTTCAGTCATTCAGCCTAGAATGGTGACTCAGCAGGCAATAAAGAAACTACTTATTCTATTTTGTGTCTCTGTTGCTTTGTCACCTTGGCACAATCAGTACAACCTATTTTAAAACATGAGGAATCTTCAAAGAAAAGCTTCAAATGATTACAACCAGGGGCTGTTACCCAGAGCTGTGTAACAGGACAGGGCTTTCTAAACCCCATTTTATCTCTTTATTGCTGCAGGAAGGGGATGGCATCAGTTGGTATGCAATGACACTGTCACTGAATTTCCTATTCCTTGTCTGCACTCCTCAGGAATGCAGAACCTCTGCAATCGTTATTCCTGTGCACTCACAACTGTTTATTCTGTTTTAAGACAAACTAGGCAGAGAAGCCTCTTTGATCTTCTGGATGCAAGGAGACTTGAAAAGAAAATCTCTTGTGCCTCATATTTATTATCCATTGACATGTATCAGTTATTCCTGTTGCAGTCAGTTAGAACTTGTGTTCGCTGCCTGTGTATCCTCCCACAAAACCCCAGCAGACATTTTACAAGGCCCTGTTTAGCTGTAATTACGTAGCAGTTAGGAAGGTGCTGCTTCAACCAGAACCATTCTGGTTCTCTTCTAACAATAACACATTTTGAGCCAGCAGATAGTTCTACAACTGTATGTCTGCAACCACAGAAGCAAATACCAGAAGGCTGAAAATGCAGTCCATGAAGGAAATTTTCTGATGACAATAGTTTTAGTCAAGCCCTGTATTTTGAAATTAGGACAAGTTATGTGGAAAAATGCAATTTTTGCCAGACCAAGGTTCTCTCTCTCGTGTACTATCAATTCAAAAGCAAAGTGTAGTTGTACCATAAGCAATGGCTTTTTTGGAGCACTTGTGCAAAAAAAAGTTTCTATTGGTTTTCACACCATTAGCCAGAATTTAGAGAGAGTTTTAAAGCCGTGTGAAATAGCATTACTTAGGCAAAGAATTCTAAACAAGGATTTGAAATGCCAAGTTTATTTACGAATCTCTAACAGAACATGTGAATATTGTACTGTGCTCAGTGACCACCCTTTCTTCAGTTACATAAACACCTACTTAGAACTCTCAAAAGAAAAAAAGCACAGTCCCAAGGAAAATGATTTCATCAACATAAGGGTCTATCTGCTTCCAGAAATAATATTCAAACACCATTCACATTAACCATAGAAATCACTTGGGAACCCTCACTCCTCTGGAAAGGCTGCAGAAAACTGGAGTCAATTATTACTGGAGAACATCACACCCCTCACTCTTTTCAGAAGAAGCCTCTGACAACTGCTTTAACCTCCCATTTTCATTCAACACACTGTGATAGGCAAGAAGCCAACCTGGAAATTCTCCAAGAAAAGGCAAGAGGTCAACCTTAAAATGCTGGGGCTTTCACTACTTGGTCTGAAGGATAACCACACCAGACACCAACAGGTACATTCTGACATTTCCTGCTGTGTTCCCACAACTGGGCCACACTGACACCCCAGAAAGCAGCTGGAAATGTAATTTGCACTTTCTCTGTATTTCTGTGGAAGAAAAGCATTCAGTTACAGAAACAAAACATAGCCAAGCTTTCCTCTTGTGTTTCCTCATATGCAAAACTAACTCTGGAGAATTTCACACTCCAACAGTGGGACTGGATATCGCACAGGGAGCTCAGGAGATGCCTAGGAAGGTTTCAATAATCTTTTGTCTTTCCATATTTCTGACTACTGGAGGTGGAGATGCACTGCTGGAGCAGCTTCCTGAACAAGGAGAGTAAAATTTAATTGTGTGAGAAACGATATGTTGGTGCTGTAAAACAGCCACGTGGAAAAGCAGCCTCTATTCAGCAAGTTCTTGCACTGCCCTCCTTTGTGCTCTGTGTTTAACCTCAGTGCCATCCTTGAACAAAGATCCAGCCTCCTGCATTGAGGATTCTTGCATGTTTTTATCCTCAGAGTTGAGTCTTTCCCAGAGACAGCCCCAGAGACCATCTTCCACTGTACTATGTGCCCTCTTTTCTATCAATTTTTGCTCAACTCCCTACTTTCATTTTGCAAATTCATCTTCATATCCACCTTTTTGTATTTTACAAACATTTAAACAACTCTTCATTGAACTATATGCAATTCCCAGATACTTAAGCAGCTTCTTTTCCATTCATGAAATAGTCAGTCTTTACTTCCACGTTTGATTTCCAAGCACCTTCAAATCTCTGATGTTTCCCTACCACTGGATGCTCCTGCTGTATCTTACATACAATTAAAGCATTGGCAAGACAAATTAAAAAAAAATCCTCCTGCACTACACAGTTACTAAGCAAGCTGAAATGAAGCCTGAATGTTTTCTATAAGGAAAATAATTTTAGTCCACTTATGTCTGTGATGGCATTGTCTGTCCAGCAGCACAGCCAGCACTGCACAGCCCATCCACACCTGCAGGAACAGGAGTGTCACCCGCTCCTCCCAAGGCAGCAGGGCTAGCCTGCTCTCCTGCTGACACACCGCGGCTACACAAACACTGCCAGCTCTCCGAGGGAGTAACTGCACAGCTACTCCTTGCTTTAGACCTCTCTACTCCAGCCAACACCTCTGGGGAACATGTTTTATAGACATAGAAATCCACATTCATTTTCCTGTCACCTCTAAAAAATTTAGACAACAGTTTTGGATATTCTGCCAAGAACTGAATTCCTGACTTGCACTCTGCTTTTAATCTTACATTGTGGATCACTTTCTAGCCTAGTTCAAGGTATGTTTAGTGTCAGTACATAAACTCACCTACTCCATTATTCTAATAAAATTCTTTCAATAAAAACATCCCACTAAACAGTCTGGAAGAAGCAACAATGAATTCCAACTTTTCAAGGTTGCACACAATACACAAAAATTTCAACACATTTTTAACACCTTGGATCAGACTATGCCATACCAGTCACAGACCTGAGAATTTGACAATATTCTTTTATATACTGAAAGTTAATTTTAAAAGATAATCACCTTAGAACAAGCAAAGAAAACAAACAAAATCAGAAAAGCTCATAATTTTAAAGGATGCTTACTGTAAAAGGAACAATATAAATGAGCCAATAGTTTTTAAGCTCTCCCTACTTTTGAACAATTTGCAGAATGAAAAATTTAATAACTGCATATTTAAACTGAATTTCAGAGTATGATACAGAACTGCATGGCAAGAGTGGATTATCAAGAAGGAAAGTGTCTGGGGGAAGCAAGCCCTCAGAGGTCAGCTTTGTACCTTTTATGGTGCCAGCTTTATAAACACCCAAGTCTGACAAGTCCTACTGGCTTGGATGTTCTGTGCAGGAAGTTATTCCTGCCCCCTTCCACAGCATGTCATCTTTCCACAGGGAAAACATGACGGAGAAATCTTCACTGCATCTGGGTTGCACCAGCTCATCCATTCCTTCTACTGCTGTCTAAGGAAGTTACACACCGTGATTACTAAAACTGCATAAAAATATAAGAATATTGGGGCTTTTTTCAAGCTGGGTAATGAAGTGATTAAAAAGTTCAGATAATTATGCTTAAAGTCCTGTAACTGGCTGCATTTTACAACACAAGCTTTACGAACCAACAAATATGAACATTTATGAACCTGGGTTACATACTACCCTTCTCTTTAAACTGATAGTTCTCTATTTTTCTTGCATATTTTTTAGATCTATTATTATCTATAATAAACTATTATTTTAGAGCTAGTATTAAGAACAAACACATTCATTGATTTCCTGAAATTAACAGGAGGAAAGCCTTTGCTGAAGAAAGTGCAAGTTCATGCAAAACAACAAAACTAACCAAGAGTTCGCCCAAATCAAACCAATAGGCCAAAATAAACACCCAAAAACTCATAACACAAAAAAACCCCAAACCAAACCAAGAAAAAAAAAATCACACCTGACATGATCCCAACTGTGCAAAGAAGGATCCATTCTCTTATCCTAAATTACTTCCTTCATGGATGCTGAGCTGAAAGTGACTACTAAATAAACATCTGAACATGCAGCTTTCCAGATGGATAATAAATTATTCTTAGCAATACTATTTTATACTAAAACCATGTTTTGTAATTTTTAAGTCTTTAACAGCATGAAAACGAGACATTTAGGCATTTGATGATTAAATAGATTTAAATTTGAAGCATTAACCTAAATATCTTAGAGCATTTCTAATAACTTCACTGAGCTGCCATAATTTCTGTCAGCATATGTAGTACTGAATGACTAATAAAATACCTGAATTGAAACTATTCCAGTCTAGCAGTTTGTATGATCTTGTGTTACCCATAATTCCGACAAAGGCTGAGTTCAAAACAGCAAATTAGTAGATCAGTTATAGAAGCAGAATAGTGAAAAAACTACCAACAAGAGCACAATTGACAACACCACTCCACAGGAACTGGAAAGACACAGACAGCAGAGTTAATCAGAGGCTGAAATAGAAAGGGAAAAAGGAGCATGCTATAGCAGTCTGGCACTAGTGACCAACGTGGACAGTATCTGGCACTTTGGTCCTATTGGCAAGCTCTTAATCCACCTGCAAATGTTCTCTCCTCTTCCACCTTCTCCTGATTCATTATTTCGCCAGTTTGTTTGCTTCCTTTAACATTTTAGATTTATTTGACTCAAATGCTTCACAATCATAACTATATCAGAATTTTTTCCTACTCCTCCACCTTCCCTCCCACAGCCACGTGCCTCCATTCCCCCTTTTGTTCCTGCTATTTTGCAAAAGGATCATGCATTTTACATTCACTTGTCAGGAGCAATGTGCAAGTCTCACAGAAACACTGCAGCTCAGCAAACACATCTCTTCTTGCCTTATGGCTTATACTGCTTCCAGTCAGCTGGCAAAAAGGAAGGAGTGCATAATACAAGAAATTAGTTTTTAAAACTTCTGAGTAAAGCTGGTTTTTTTAATATTCTGTCTTATATCTATCACACAATAAATTTTGCACATAAGAGACTTGTATCAGAAATCTGTTGAAAGCACAGAATCATAAAATGACTTTGTGGCAAAGAGACTCACATATTAATTATATTCTGACATTTCTTTTAATCTTTCCTTCACTGTGTAAATGAATCTTAGAATAGGAAAACAAGAGCAACATTGTGTACTAATATACTTGAAAAAAAATCCCTTAAACAAGGAGGATCTAATTCAAATTAAGTCTTGGATTTAATTACATGTTGCCACTTTACTGAATCTTTAGATCAGCAACAATCTGATCCACCTGCCTGGAGAACTGCTTGCCTTGGGCCATAGGAAGAAAAGATTTGGTTTTTTGTACTTGTTTTTAAGGATGTATTTGCATAAACTTCCTCTTATTACTCCTGACTAGTGCATGCAAAACCACTACAGGTGCTATTTTTCCTCTCCTCTATATTTTTAAGTGCACTGTCAACTCCAGCTTTTTGCAAAGCATTGCTCATCTGGTCTCAGTGACTAAACCAACCAAATCTTCAGAGCCAAAAGTCACTCAGTTCTAACATTAGAAGTAGGACATGCAAACCGCACATGTTCTCATGCTGGGGATCCCAGGAAGAGAAAAAATAAAAATCTTCAAGTAATGTCCAGTAAAGGCTTTTAAGAACAGAAACAAAACTGTAAAGGTTAAAAACCACGTTGTAAGCTGTAGCCATTAGTCCTTAAAGATTTCAAGGAGCTGAAAATGGGAAAACATTCATAGTTAAGATCAAGCATTTCATCTCATTTTTGTTTGAATGGAAAAAATTGCATCAAGTTTTAATCACAAAAAGCAGCAAAAAATTAATTAACCCCTAAATAACTCAAAGCTGGTTTTCAGTGCAGAGTTACTGATTCCAAGCATTTTTATTACTAGTTTAATTTGCTGAAAGGTTTCTCACTAAAACCACAACCTTTGAGTAACTCATTTTCCAAGCCTCAATGGCTCTCTGCAATGCACTGCTGGAAGAGACCTGTCCCTCCTCGTAGTGTCACCAGGGCAGGGAGGCAGGCTGTGCACAGCTGGAACAGCACTGTCCCTCCTCATGGTGTCACCAGGGTTGGGAGGCAGGCTGTGCCAGGCAGGTGTGCACAGCTGGAACAGCACTGTCCCTCCTCATGGTGTCACCAGGGCAGGGAGGCAGGCTGTGCACAGCTGGAACAGCACTGTCCCTCCTCAGGGTGTCACCAGGGCAGGGAGGCAGGCTGTGCCAGGCAGGTGTGCACAGTTGGAACAGATCTGTCCCTCCTCAGGGTGTCACCAGGGCAGGGAGGCAGGCTGTGCCAGGCCGGTGTTCCCATGCCAGGCCCACATTCCCGTGCCGACGTACCGGGGTTGTGGATGCGATCCAGGAGCTTCACCGAGCGCGCGCTGACGACGCCCCCGACGTGGAGCAGGAAGCCGGGCGGGAAGGTGGTCAGGGTGAAAAAGGGGAATTCCTGTGGGCATTAAAAAGCAGCATTAGCTGCCTGCTGAGCAAGGCTCCGCGTGGCAGTGCATGCACCGAGCTCTCTGCATTGCTGCCCTGGGCGCAAGCACAGCGCTGCCCTGGGCAGAGGTGCCCCGGAGCCACGCGTGCTCACGGACCCAGGACCACAAAAGCACAGGTTCCACACACTCAAAGAATACTTTTCCCCCACAGAGTTGTTTCTCACCACAACAGTGACAAACAATCAAACTTTACATATTTAGAGATTAATAAAATCTCTATTGATCCACTTTTACCATGGCTGCTAAACACCAGAATTCTTCTTTCATTAGCTGATAAAAAAATTAATTTTTTTCTCCATTTTTAGGTGTTCTCATTACAACTGACTGCAGCTTGATTCTGAAGCACAGGGTGAAACAAAACTGTAGTCCTGCAAGAATGAGGACTGTCTTATTACAGGAAAACATACCTAAAAAATATCCAAGGGCTGCTCTGCAAGTAAGCTCTACATATAACAAGTAAATATACATCTTTTAAAATAAAGCACAGGTCTTGAAACACAACTGTCAATTCTTAAACTAAGATAATACACTTCCAGGTAATAAATGAAATGAAGAGTTAACTTTCAGTAACTACTCCAACTTTTAATTCATAAAACGGGCAAAGTAAGTAATAATGGCAATTTTTCAAGACATTTAATGAAATAAATGTCATATTCAAAGAAGCTGAGCCCAAAACTAGATTTTAATTGCTCCAGAGACATTCTGTGATATGTCTGATATTTACATAATAGCACACTTATGGGGGAAAGGCAATAACTCATGTTCAGCAATTCTAAATGCAGAAAGCAAAAAACCAAAAAAAGAAAAATCACGCAATCATGTTTTGTATAATAGTAACTGATTAAACAGAACAAATAAACACCACATTTTCCTTTGAGAGAAAATACAGGATAGATTCCATTCTCACATACTTGGAAAGAGTACAATGCAACCAAGTTTCTACCTGAACAGCACACACGCTCCAGATACAGTGAGGATCAGGTTCTTCCAGCAATACATGGCAGGAAAAATCATCTTAAACTAGAGCCCAACGCAGGTTTAAAAATTAATACTTTGGGATTCTTGCCACCCTTCTTACAGGAACTCTTAGAACTTTTAAAAGCTCCTATAAACTTCAAGCTTTCTGGATTTTCATTTGGCTAAAACTTTCAAAATTATGAGGCAAACTTTGAAATCAGTGACCATAGTATCAATAACCAGAAGAAAAAGAAAAACAACCCCAAAAGCCAAACCCTGCAGTTTTGCCCTATGATGCAATGAAGAAGTAGGAAGATTTCACCCCAGGATCTGCAAACCTGCTTGACTGATGGGTCTCCAGGAGCAGAGATGGACTCTAGAAAGGGATGCACTGAAGATTCCCCCAGAAGGTTGTAACAGATTGCAAAGTGCCTTACAAGTTATCAGAATAGTCAAAATACCCAAAATACTTGCTTTCCCAGGACTGCAGAAATGAATAAAGGAGTTTTCTGAATGTGTCATGTATAGGAAATTCCACTAAGCCTCTACTACATTACATTCTACGTATACACACATTTACACAGGGCTGATGCAGTATGGAGTGGGCAAAGGAAACAATACTCCATGCTCTAATGCTTGAGCAAACCCAATGTTTTTTAATCTAAATGGAAATTCAGAAGTTTTTCCACTTTCTGTTCCTCTCCATAAGGCTGTGTACTGCAAGCAATTTTAACATGCTCACACTTCCAGTTTGCCAGACTCCCTACACTAGAAACCAGGCCGAACTTCAAATAACAACTTGCTTCTATCTCAGTAAATATATCAATGCTCCCAAGCCTGTATTATGACATGTGATAACATAAGGTGTTCAATCAGTTAACCTGAGCCACAGACAAATCTGGGAAACACTCACTGAACCCTTCTGACAGAATTCTGTTAACAACCTCTCGTTCATTCTGACACACATCGAACTCCATCGCTTCATATGAAGATTTTTCTTTTTTTTTTAAATTTAATTTAGAGGTTTTAAAATGTTGTTATTATATTACTTAAATGCAAGTTCCAGCCTCAATTACATGTTGTAAACTGTAAGAGTTCAAAATTACTGTGCCACCCCACAAGGTGGCCAAACAACCTCACAGCTGTTCTTGACCTGAACTGAGGGGATGGGAGGTTAGAAGTCACTGGAAAGAAAAGATGTTCAAGTCAGGATTTCAGCCAAACAAATCTCCCAGAGAACAGATTTCCTGCAGTGCCCTTCAGAGATGAAGGCCACCAGATCCCCACTTTGAAAAGGCAGCAGAAGAGATCACTCAAACACTTGCAGAATTTGTCCAGAACTTGTGTGAGACACGAAATACCACTGAGAGCAGTTTTGGCCATTTCTACAAAAACACAGGCTAACGTTTGAGGAGTAAGATAACATCAAATTTTCCTGCTGATGGAAATGCAGCATGTAGTTTTTTTTAGCTAGAAATATACAGAGAGACAGTTGTGCCACATTTACTCTTGCTATCTACAGATATCCAGGGAATTTTTAAGTTACTAATGTACAATGTAACACACACCTGAGTTTTCCACAGCTGTATTTCCTCCAGGTTTATTTTCAGGGAAGAAATTGGGGAATATTACCCTTCCAACTAACTCTGTTCAGTTTGCAGTTAGGGTTATTTAAGTAATATATCAAAAACACACTTGGTTAAAAAAAGCTGTTGAGACATGCAACTAAATGAACTCATTTTCAGGTGCCTTAGCATTACCATATACCCCAATAATCCAAGACTCAAAAGAATTATTTGAGCAACCAGGTCTCATGGAATGTGGCCCTGCCCAAGGCAGGGTGGCTGCAATAACATGACCATTAAGGTCCCTTAAAGAACTCTGGGATTTTATGACATATCTAATACCTGTGAAACTGCATTATACATACTGAATTTATTCTTGGTTTTCCCAAATACTTGCTATCCTAAGTAACCCAGGCAAGTAGAGTGCACTGTCCATGTGTGTAGTACTAAAACAGACAAAATAACTTCTAGATGCTATTCATTCCAGTTAACTCAACTTCAAGGTAACCAAAAGAGGTAACACCACAGCAAAACCACATCCAATATGAAATTTTCAGAAGACCAAATGAACATATATTTTATCAATTAACTGTCCACATGCTTTGCTGTTACATCATAATCACCATCAATAACAGGTTCAACATGTCTCATCCCATTTCACAGTATCTTTTTCCTGCTAGTCAATACAAAGACCTTATCATAATTATGAGCAAATAATTCAGGCTCTAAAAATACATTAAGGGTTCTTAATTTACTTTTTTATTGTCTTTAAGGAAATAAAAAGATCAGCCATGGAAAGTCTAAATGCTAACAAAATCAAAGGTAAACAGAAAAAAGGCTTGCGTTAAAGCATTCCATCAGCCAAATTAAAAAATTAAAAGCAAAAAGCCATGGATTTATATTCATACCTAAACTAAAACATTAACTGAAATGTATCACCATGCAAAATACCGATCTAAAAAATGCTTTTAAAACCAACAAATCAAAAAAATTCTGCATGAGCAAAATCCCAAAGGAATCTGCAAAGGCTCCCAAAGCCCCATATTTGAGCTGGTGCTTTAGAAACCCCCAGCAGCAGAGAAGGGGCTGGGGGGTCCCGTTTGCTCCAACGTACCCGCCGGGCACAGAACCTGCGGGGCGATCCTCCCTGAGCCACGGGAACACAAGAGAGGAGAGCAGAGTCACCCTCGCTGCAGGCAGGCTCCTGTCTGTGTGCAAACCCCCCACCCACACCCCACAGCTGCAGGGCTTGTGCTCCCAACTAACACACATGTCCTCCCATGGCACTGGCTTGGGTGCAATACATTTATTTCTGGGTACAAATACACTCCCATTTCAGCAACACAGGAGAGGAGAACAGAGTCACTCTCACTGCACACAGGCTCCTGTCTGTGTGCAAACCCCCCACTCAGACCCCACAGCTGCAGGGCTTCTGTTCCCAACTAACACATGTCCCAAGTCACTGGCTTAGGTGTCACAGATATGTTTTATGAAAAATCCTTTCCTTAGGACTCCTGAGAAGCTGAGAGGGCTCAGGAACAAAATGTGAACAAGAATTATCTGCTGCTGTGGAATGCAACAGGTGCGTCTGTGATTGGTCTTGTGTGGTTGTTTTTAATTAATGGCCAATCACAGCCCAGCTGTCTGGCCTGTCTCAGTCAGTCACAAGCCTTTGTTATCATTCTTTTTCTATTCTTAGCTAGCCTGCTGATGAAATCCTCTCTTATATTCTTTTAGTATAGTTTTAATATAATATATATCATAAAATAATAAATCAAGCCTTCTGAGACATGGAGTCAACAGGCTCGTCTCTTCCCTCATCCTGACTCCTGTGAACACAACCACACTTAGGTGCAATACGTTTATTTCTGGGTACGAATATACTCCCATTTCTTCCTTCAAGACACCTCATTATCAACATTTTGATCAAAGCAGTGTATAGTTTATAAAAAAAGGTTGCAATTACTCATTCCAAATGTAAACAATTAATTAAAAACACTACTTTCATCACATAGTCTGTTCAGTATAATGACAGATGGCATTTTTAGTCCACTAGAGGAAAAGTTTAAATCTATAAATGCCTTTTACTGCTTGGCAAGTAGATCAGGTTCAAGTTCCCAATTAAAGGCTACCTTCTACTCCATGAAATGGGGCACAAGGTAACAACTCCATTCCCAAAACCTGAAACTTTTCCCAAACCCAAATGGGATTTTCAACTTATTTAAAGCTATGCCAATGTTTCTGAATTTGGCTTCTGTAAAAACTTTATCATCATGTCTTTACTCAAGGGCTAAACTTAACATGCATCAGTACCTTTCACAGACCACATCAGTAATTCACTAATTTCTCCCATAACTTCTTAATGCCACTGGAATTACTTGAGTGCTGTGCATAGTTATTTGCTCCACTTTTCCCAGTGCTCTACTAATACATTAATATTAAAATAATTTGTGTATAAAAGGGCTATTAAACAGTCAACGGTTGTACTAAGTTCAGACCAAAACTTACATGTTTTCAAGCAGAAAGTAACAGCAAACATTAACTTACTACAAGATAAATTTTCACTTCAGTAAACCAGAAATGGAAGTATAAAATGCCTTACCCTTTGTTCCAGAGCTGACTGAGTCTGTTGTCTTAAAAGAGTTTTAAATGGCCCCCCTTCTTTTCCAGCACTCCCACTGCCCATTCCTGAAGAATATCAGTACAAATGACATTCAAAGAAACATATATTATAATTTGTAATCAAAGAGTGAGTTCAAAATAGATAAAAATGAGTCATTAAAAACAGTCAAATTTTCCCCATAATTTTAATTTTTAAGAAAAAAAATGCATCAAAAATTTAATTTAGGTTTGAGGGTTGATCTAGGTTTTCCTTCTCACACAGCTAGCAGTGATTTTAGAGTATTTGAACAAACCCCCCCCATCTAAGATTTTTTCCTGCTGTCAACCTGAATTAAAATCAACTTTAAAATATAAAAACTTAAAGACATGGGTTTAAAATTCTTTCCTACAACATAGAATTTATTTTGTTTGTTATGACTTTTTGCCTATGATTTAAATAGAGATCTAATTTTCACATTAAGTTTTTATATAACCAGATTATCTGCCCTTATCAAAAAGAGTCTCTCTGTCAGACTACTCTATAGTTGTGTATCTCTCACTAATATTATTACAATATTTGAGTCTCTCTGTCAGACTACTCTATAGTTGTGTATCTCTCACTAATATTATTACAATATTTTTATTTAATAGAAGTAATAAAAATCTGGTTTTCAGAGAGTTTCAGGTAACTAAACCACCTTTCCTAACTACAAGTAGGAGACTGTACACACAATTACAGCAGCAGTTACATAATGCATGATGAGGAGCAAGAAGAAAGCACAAAGGCAACGCATATCCTTTGATTTGAATATAAACTCAGGAAAAAATTACAAATTATTTTACACTATGAAATACTCATCTGATTCATTCAAATAAGCTAGGGGCTACTACTGCTCAGCATTTAAAACTACACTTATTTGATTACTACATTGGAACACACATAACCTGCAGATTACGAACACAAGATAAACTCCAATTTTGCCTAACAAGATAAACTCCAATTTTGCTGGGGGTGAAACTCTCCAGCCCTCCCTCTAGCACAGCAAGTTTGTGCAGAGGAAGCTGCTCAGTGCACTGACACCTTTGCTGGGGCATTACCTGTACAGAGCAGGTTTGTGCAGAGGAAGCTGACAGCTGCACTGACACCTTTGCTGTTTCATTACTCGTAGCAGGGACATGTCCCTTCACAGAGTGGGCTGAGCTGCAGGTTATGTGTCTGACAGTGACCTGGGGGCTCTGTGCTCACACAGCACTGCAAACACATGCCAAGGTGTGCTTTTCCTAAAGCAAACACAGTGCCTCCGATTTTCTTGGTAATATGTCATGCGTGAAACACATTCTCCTTGCTATTCCTAATGTCTAAAGCCACCAGGGCTAACAGGACAAAGCAAAAAGAAGCCCCTAAGCAGCAGAGGAAAGCAGAGCATAAAGAACAGAAAGATGTCAGGAGCAGGATGAAATACAAACAGCACAGTGCAAACAGTTAGAAATGAAACCAAGATTTTCTTCTCCAGAATTTCTAACTGATTCAACATAATAATTCCTTGCTAGTTTCCTTTTCCTTCTGATCAAGAATCTGGTAAGGATGAACAAGAGTGTAAATACACATCCAAGTGCAGTTATTTGTTCTACCAAAGACTGGAAGATCTAGAAATAACACCAGACTTAATAATGTATGTAAATTCATTCCTAACTTTGTTCATTCATTTTCAAGAGTTACTAAGCTACCATTACCATGTAATTAGATATAAAACCACTACAATTTTCAATGAGTATTTTTAGCTGTTCTTGGATAAGGAAACAAAACTATTAGTATCTGTATAGTCCCATTAAACAAGATTAAATTGCTTTCACTATTTAGCATTGATTCTAAACATCACTGTCAGGGACTATACAAGACTAAATACAGACAAACATAGCATAAATACTACACACGAAACAAACTCAAAAAATACAAACTAACCAAAAGAGTTTCTACAAAAAAAGCGAAGTAATATCAACAATTGTTTAATTGAAATCCATAAAAATAATCCATGTCAGTGAAATGAAAAAGTGGGCAGTAAAAATAAAAAGCACGGCTTTGTTTAAAAGGTTAAATTAAAAAGCAGAGTTGGTAGCATCTCACAACCATTATTTCAGCAAATTATGAATGAATTCACGAGCAAGTGCAATGAGCAGCTGCTCCATGCAAAATGCAGGAGTAACAAAGTGAGGAGAATGCGTGGGATTACAAATGAAGCAAATTATTTCAGTCCAATTAGCAAAGGATATTTTCCAAGGGTAAAGAAGTAATTCTGTAGCATAAATGACATTGTTTCAAATCCTCTAAGAAGTTCTGAAGGTGTTTCAAGCTTCTGGGGCAGAGGTGAAAGATGAATGCATAGTCATGTAGCCAGCAGTTTTCAGAGGCTAACTGAGCAAACCCAGGGTTATAGAAGCAGCTGTGTGTTAATCAAATAACAACATTTCCTTCAAAGTTTGTTTAAAAGGCCATAATAGATAGATCCTACCAGAAGCAGCCAGAAGCAGCTCTTCAGTGAAAGAAACACTTTTCCTCAGAACAACTGGGCTGACATGGCTAGAGTGTAGAGGTTTAATGCTAGACCCCGAGAGGAGGAGACAGGACTTTTTAAGATGTGGGGAATCACAAGAGAGTGTAGGGGAGCTGGGAAACAGGAAAATCCTAGGTCCCTGTGGGGAAGGTGCTGTGGAGGAAAGTAATAGAGACAAAGATGTAGATTCAGAAGATGACTAAAGAAACGGACAAAAGAAATCAAAATGAAGTATTTTTGTTTTCTCTAAATGAATCAACACTTACTGCAAATTATTTCTTGACATACAAAGAAATGGAATGACAATACAGCTCCACAACGTACACGAGAAGCGTGTCTTTAAAAATCATTACTTGATTAACTTTATTTTGAAATTAACATTTTAGAGACATGGTAATTAAACATTTTAAATGCCAATCAAAATTTGATAGCAAATAGTATGGAGTAAAACCCAAACAACAGAGTCTTTGCACACACTTAATCTGATTACTTGCATTATCTCGGTAGAAAAGGTTATTTTCCAAAGTGGCCACGGATTCTTTTTATGATTTTCCAGAGTAATAAATCGTGTAGAATTCTAAGTTCCCATCAAGTAAAGGAGTTCCCACCTTACCCATTTCCTCCAAACATATGCTGTGGCACATCAGAATGTATTATCTGATTTAAAAATATCGTGCTTTTTGTCAGCCTGATTCTGTTCATTTGCAGTGGCATAAAATATATCCCCACTCCCAGAATTCTAAGTTCAAACCCAAATTCAGCAAATGCATTTATAGACCAGAATGGATAACACAAGTACAATTGCATTTCACAGAAGACATCAAGGTAATATTCTCCAGATTTTGAGCTACTGAAAATTAGATGCTTAAGCAGATCCAAGTTCCAACCTCCAGTGTTTTGTTACTCATACTGGAAATTGTAGAATCTGCACTGTTTCTCCAGGTTAATGTCCATCTCAGACATGTCAGCACACTAACCACTTGACTGAGAAATAAAGGAGAATATAATATACTGCAGAAATGGTAGAAAATACTTTTTTCACATCAGCCAACCTGACTAATGGCTATCTCAAACCTGGTAACATCAGATGTGTCACATGAGAAGTTTGCATTTCTTTAACTTTATTTAACTACTGAGATCACCAGTTTACACACTGAGATACCTGAACTTGGTAACAGCCTTGGGAAATGAAAACAGAGGTCTAAACATATACAGTAATTGTTAAGAACCACATACTGAATTTAGTATGTTATGGAAGGGTCTTCTGCATATCATCAAATTTTGGGTAAAACAGATTACTCATGAGGTGTTGTCCTTTTAGTCTACTAAGATTCAAAATTGAGTTTGTCATAGCAAGATAGAGCATGTTTAAATGTGGCTAGAAAATCCTCTCAGGACAAGTTTCAGCAGCAGAGTTCAAAGCTGCCAAAAAGAGAGTGCTAATAAGCAAAACTATGCCCACAGTTTGCTTTAATACTAGAAAGATAGCTAAAAATATCTTTACATACTTGAAAAATCCCTCCAAACAAGGGGCACCAATGACAATCTGTTTCAGTTCTGAAGGAACTGACTCAAACCAACAGGATTTATCACCTACCTAACATTGCCAGGAAATACATAAGGCTGCTGCTTTAAAACCTTCACGCATCCACAGTGAGTTGCACATGCCTAAACCCACAACTCTTGCATCTAGAAAGATGACCACCTATGTTACATTTAAACCCTTTACATGACATCATCTTTACCATGGAAAATCTGATCAAAAGAAACAGGCTTACAAATACTCAGTAAGCCAAACCCCTGAATTTGGGGTGCTCCCAAGAAATAAGCATTCAGTTCTATCTGTGGGTCCTTTAAATGAGTGACCACCACAGGTTACCCTGAGGGCAGACATCCTTTAAAAAGGACAAAAACTAAAGTGTGCTTTCTTTTGCTTGTTTGTTTAAAAAATGGGACAGAGAAGACAGCACCAAGAAAGACAGCTTGCTAATTGGGAATATTTTTAACACATCTAGGGAATAAACCACATGAAATATTTAATGCAACTCCATTTGAATGTAATATTCAATTTACCTTGTAGGAAAAATTCTTGAAAGGAGTGCTATCAAGTAAAGCTGAATCAACTACCTTAATATGCTTAAAATTTGTCTCACTATATGGAGCCAAGGATGTTCTGGCCTTTGAATACCACAATTTAAAGCATCATTTAAAAACTAACCACACTTCTATATACAATTCTACAAAATACTTTGCCCCATGGTAGCAAAATTCACAGCACTGGTCACAAAATGAAAAGTAAACATACAATAATTCTTTGAGTTTTGCTGACATTATTACTGACATGATTCTAATCACAGACTAAAAAACAAGGAGGGAGAAAAAAACAAGTTGAAAAAATTATGATAAAGCAATGGAAAAAGAAAAATGCTTTTTGAAGATGGCTGGATTACTTCTAATGTAATTTAAGCTACCTTGAAAGTGTATACTGCGTATGTAAAGCTATTTCCATATACCAAGAGAATAAAAATTCAGCGGCTGCGACATTTCTAGTTTTGAATTTGCAAAAGGGAGTTCAAAATTAGATAAATGTATGCAGTAAACTTAGGGCCCAACACAGTAGGTTTGAAGGCTACATAGTTTTACTAACACCATACTTAACATACTGTGGTGAGAAATACACTCCTATGATCTGTGATATGAAATGGAGGAAATAAGGAAAAGGCAATTACTTAGGACTCCCTTAATGCTCTGAGATGTTTTATTTTGACTTCAACACAACACAGTTGTGTTACAAAAGCAATTTTCATGTTATCCAGGACAGCGGAAATACAGGCAGGACTGAAATTTTGACCCTTTAGAGCTTGAGGTGTGCTGTGTGAGGTCTCCAATTTTCACATCATTTTGATAACTTAAATGCCAAAAAGCAAAAGGGGTTGAATGAAAATACAAAAAGAGAAACAACTTAAACAAAAAGTGGGTGGAAGTGCCTTACCAGTTTTGGGTGTCAAACTCAAATCTGTGTCAGAAGAAGAGGACTGTCGACTGTAGGACTTGGAAGGTGAAAAGGAATAGGTTTGGTTTTTCAGAGGGGTGGAGGGTCCTGATGAATATGTATTGGGATTGGGATCTTCATTGAAAGGAATCCTGCCAGAAGAAGGTGGAAACATATTCAGTAATCCTGTGCCAAAGGACCCGGCTGACAGCAGCATGATCCAAACACCAGGATGGGACTGGGGCAGGGCCAGCAGCTATTCCTCAGGAGCGAGGCTGGGAATGAGGCCAGAGGCAAAGAAATGCTGTTTTACCCTCTCAGCATCCTACACACAGATGCTCGTCATCTACAATGAAACAATTAAGCCAAATGAAAGGCATGAGATGTGACAAAAAATTATATATATGCAAAATAAAAAAATTGAAAAGTTTATGGCTTCAAAATCTGGTAAAATACACAATGCTTTGAGTTAGTTTAATAAAGAAAAAATGATTTCAAATCATAGCTGTGTTTATACATATTTATACACTTATGTATATACACGTATGCATTTTAAGGTAAAAAAAAAATATGTTTCCTTATCCTATAGCATCAGCAGCATGCCACAGCTAAAAACAGAGCAAAGAGGAGAATCTTTATGGGAACAACTCTATTGACAAACAGTTTATTTATGCACAGCCTGACTTACCTGCTCTCTAAAACCATCTCTTCCACAAATGGCACAGACCCTTCCTAGAACCATTGTAAAACCTACTGTATGTGAATTATGTTTGAAAGCAATTAGGAGCTCAAATCACTGTTTCCCAGTCACATCACCTTACTGTTTTAGTTAATTTCACAGGAAGCAAGAGCACGTGAAAGTGAAGAGCGTGGCTTTGTGGAAGAGACCCCGAGGCATGTCCAAGAACCTATCCTGCATTTGCTGGAGCTGCAGCACCCTGGGAACAGCAGGTGTGTCCGTGAGGAACGGGGAGGAGAGAGGGCGGTACCTGCCTACCCTGCCTGCCTGCCTGCCCTGCGGGGGCACTGTGCCTGCGGCTGCCTCTGCCCAGCTGCGAGTGTCAGCAGACTCGTACCAGTGTAGATGAGAGTGGGAACAGACACAGAGAAGTTCTGAGTGAGCCGTGAGCCAGTAGCAGTGTGAATTGGGCTGTTGTGGGTCGAGCGGCATCCATGGCTGGGCGCGTGAACCAGCGGAGACCTGAGAGAGTTTGCAGCCAGGGTGGGAGAAAAGAAAACAATACATACAAACAGGTTGCAGAGTTATGTTACCAATGATTTCAGGGAAGTTTAGACAGAGGAGATCTCTTACTCTAAGCAGACTCTAAGAATTGCAATTCCTAGCATGCAAGAGTCCAGATGAAATAAAAGGAGGGAAAGGAACAGCTTAAGTGCCTGCTTGTGACTGCATCGTTGATTTCTGGCAACAGGCCATCGAGTTAGTAAAGCCAAGAATAAGAAGAATCAAATTAGTTGGTTTTGCTGCCTTAGAGAAACATTCCCATTTTTTGAACTGAGACAATATCCATCACCGAGTTGAACGTGGATAATTTGGGAGGTGGAATTTCCACATTTTGCTGCAGAGTGAAAGCCACTGGTTTATTTATGGGTGCTTTTTAAGTTGATAATTACTAGGTCTACCTTTTATGTTTTTAAACACCATGCTGTTGCTCTATGCTGCACTGTATCCTGAAGTTCCTTTAAAGGTAATTTTTTAAAATCAAGACAAGTCAAACAAGCTATGCCATGAAATAGAAACCAGTGATTTTTAAAAGTCAGCTCATATTTTGCAAAATTTTGCAGAGTAATTGATGCCTGCACAACAAAAATGCCTCATCTCTCTTGCAGTGACAGAACAGTTCAAGTTAATGAAAATGGCTATTCAATTAATACATCTAGAAATACAGGATATGTAATACACTTCTTGGTGCAGTTTTTTCCTTCCTGTATTGCTCTACCAAACAAAATAATTAATTTATCCATGCAAAAAAGTAGCAACAGTTGAAAGAAGACTGCAAGTATATTTCTATTAATTTGTATCCATATCAAAACATTCAAACTGTTTGGTGCTGCAGTACATATGACAAAAAATCACAAAATTCTAATTCTCATCATAAAAAGATTTCTCTGCAAGTTCACTGTCTACCTGTTTTGCCATAGTCCTTCTTGTTTTACAACAGTAAAAAGCAAAGCACACAATAAAAGACGAGACCTCTTTGGGGTCATTGTCTAAATCACTGACAGAATGATCGGAATTCAAAATTTATGTTATACACTTATAAACATTCAAGTTTGAACTACAAGTATATTTGTGAGAGTTCCTCACTCAAATGCTCATTGCACAAACACAGCATCAAAGCAGAGCTAATTAAACTGGTGGATCACAAGCCAAGGATATGTAGTACTACTGCTACATAAAGACAAAGGAAGTCATCTTAAGCAAGAACTACCACTCCAGCTTCTACTGAAATAACTCATCCAACCTAAAATATTTCAGAATTGTGGAATAGAAAACTTATTGCAGACAAATAAAACTACAAAAGAAAAACAAATTCTGGGGAAAAAAGAAATCACACTGGTTATGAAAAATTGAATGAGTATGAAAGGAAGAGAGGCGAAACTTGTTTCCCTACAAGCTACTAATTCATACTTACTCCTTCATTTCTTTGGATGGGGAGTTACATGCAGGTAAAAATGCTGATGTGTTACTTAATTTATCCAACGTGCAGGCTGTTCCTATGGCTCTCACTACGAGTCCAGACTCTCCCTCCAAATCAAAACACTGCAAATAACCAACAACAGCATTTCCTCTCATTTCAAGCACCTTCAAGCCAATCTTCCTTTGCAATTCACCTACAAAACAAAAGGTAAAGAGCTCAGAGCTGCAGTGAACTTCTATTCTCTTTTGTGGTCTTTTACTCAGCTTTTGGAGTGCCAACCAAGTCAGCAGAACAGGTAATAAATGCAATCCTACACAGCTGGCCAAGGAGCCAGCCACAACCTCTGTCTCCTACAACACTGTGTGATACCAATCCCTTACACAGCTTTTGGCTTTTCTCTCCAAACCCATTCTGACTGCCAAAACAACACATCATTTCAGAGGTTTTTCCCACTAGTCTTTATTTTCACTAGGCTTTTTTTTTTCCTTTTTTCTACTTATTCAGAGAGAGAGGTCAAGATGTGCTGTGGAACTCACGTAAGTTTCTAAATACTTCATATTTAATACCTCAATATAATAATAATGCAAAATACAATAATATACTATATATAGTATATAATAATATAATAATATGTAATACTTCAAAACAATGCAACATCTTTATATGAACAAGCATCTATAATTTCTTCATTTACCAATTTGTTTAAGCATATTTCAAATTTTTCCGACTTTTCGCCCTCTACTGCAAACCAAACACTGCCACTCCTATAAACTGCACACAAGGACTGAAAGGCTGTGACTATAAGAAACTGGTCTGTCGTTGATGCTTTTTTAGGAGGACATAATTAAAAAATTAATGGTTCTGTGTAGCTGGACTGCCTTGGTAATAACTCAAGTGGAAAATATCACCTCTGTACCCTGAGGGGGCAGCTCTGTACCTGACATGAGTGAGATGAGCCTCTGGCGGGCCTCGTTGGAGGCGCGCGGCGTGCGGATGCGGTCGATCCACTGGTACTCGGGGTCCTCGTTCACCACCAGCTCCTCCACGAAGCCGTGGATCACCACGGCCCGGTAGCACTTGGGGATGGACGTGGCTGGTACAGACACACACAGCAAAGGGGTGAGAGACAGGCCTCCCAGCCAAGGGCAGCAACAAAACCATCCAATTACACATCACAATGATTTCATCCAGACCATGTTCTGTGAAAACGTGGACACTCCCTGGTAAGGTAACTGTCCAGTGTACCAGTTACAGCATGTACCTTTATGAAACTTTTTCACTTTGGGCCTCTTTAAAAGGATATGGACCCAAAATAACACCACGTGTGCATGCACAGGCAATGAAATGCAACTTCTGGACATTAAAAAATACCATCAGTTGTTTACATTGTTTTGAAACCTGAACAGTAAAAATGTGTTAAAAAAGAAAAGCAGTTTGTGCTAATGTTATCTCCACTAGGTTTATGCAATGAGCTCCCTTCTCTGCCATGAGAAGGGAGACAGAAGAGGCAAAGAAAGAAAAGGAGGGAAAAAGTTTTTGTTCAAATAAACTTTTTTCCTCTACTTACTGCAAAAAAATTTGACGCCACAGGATGACTGCCTAAATCTGTTTAAATCATTGAAGAGATCTACTTTCACCACCACGTTGATCTCCCCACGTATACCTATCAATAAAAACCATGAAATAGCAGAAGTTGTAACAATATAACTGCATCAATACAAAACTAGACCTATAAATTATTTCTTGTTATTAGTAATTAATGCCAGAGGAGCAGGACGCCATAGCCTTGCCTCTCAGGTCTGCTGCAGAGACACTGGCTCAGAGGAAGTTTCTAGTTCTGCCAAGCCTGTGGCACAATGAAAGCAACACTCCTCAAATGCCTGTCTGCACCAAACAGAACTCTGTAAGAAAGATGGCACTGGGGAAAGAGAAGCCATCAGCCTGCTGCAGTGGCCTCTGCTGCAGGGTGCTCTCTCCGCTCAGTTTCCTCCCTGAAACAATTTCAAAACTGCAGTAAAGCTCCCCTCTGAAGTTCAGCCCAAGGAGAAATATTTATGGTTCTTTCTTGAACCACAAAGTGACACTGGAAGTGTTTGCAAAATACTTTAACTGTGACAAGAAATACATAAAAATAAGGTATTATAGTCCTTTTAGACAAAGGTTAATTTTCAACTAAGATTAAACCATGATTACTAGAAATTGAATATTTTCTAACACAGAACCATTCCTTTTTGGCTTCTCTACTTTCCTGTTGTGAGCTTTTTCTTCTTTTCCCCACCCAGTAACAAAATCAGTTCACACATTATAGGTTCTGACATAATGAGGACTAAACTTTTTGATGAGTCTGATCTCTTGTGTCTTTGGAAGCCTTTATCACATCAGCATATGACACTGAAATAGCAGCACTGGATTTGTTGTTCAGCTCAGACATTGCTGCAATAAAATCAGCTGCATCTCCCTTCCAAAATGCCAACAGAAAGAAGCCTTCAGTTATTGTAACAGAAAATGCCTCGGGGTTATACATTTTCACAAACAATCATGTTGAGGTGAAAGAAAAAAATTAATACAAACTTATGAACATTGTATTTATTCTTTAAGGAAGCTCAATTAATGTTTGCCAAGAATCAAGATAATAGGAATCTAGTGCTATGAGCATGAAAATAAAAGTATTCCAATTTTACTTACATAGAAAAAAGCTATGAAATATCAACATATCTGGGAAAATATAGAGAAATCTAACTCTCTCTAACCTACCAGCTGTACACATCCTGAAACAATTTTTGCATAATTTAACTCCAGAAGAAAATGTGTGATAGGAAAATGTGCAGAGGATAAAAAGGTAATCACAAACCCAGTATTTTTGCAATATGTCTTAATACTTCTGCTTGCTGTAACTGGTTTAAATGCAAAAAATACTGTGCATCAGTTAGAATGAGCATCTGATAAACACCATTAATTATTTCCCAACAATGATTTATAATTAGCTTTGAACATCATTAGGCCATTTAATCCACCCTGAATAATGAAGGAGGGGGACAATGGCAGGCACAGAGATGCTCTGCACAAAGGTATCCAAGCAGCAAGTTAATTGCTCTAAACTGACATTGGCTCTCTGAGACAAAAGCTGTTCCATCCCAATCAAAAGCAAAAATATCACTGCCTTTATTTTCTCATACCTTCAAGACATTTTGATGAAATCCACCTAGCACTGAGAGCACTTACTGCAGGGAAAAGGGATTTCCTCCTGTTAAAGACATCTCACATCCTTGTCTCTTCATCTCAAGTGAAGTTTATCCCAAATCCCAGGAAGGCACACTTCAAGTAACTCAGCAAAACTACATTTGTTTAGCAAACACGTGGTAATTAGACAAATATGTCTGAGTCTTTTTTTTTAATCAGAAATTTGCAGTAACTAGTGAAGATGTTTTCCCACTTGTCACAAGTCCTATGGAAGGCATTCTGCCAAGCACCAGTCTTTACTCCCCTGCCAGAAATTTTCTCATGTCAGAAAATAAGGGGGAAAAAAGCCAGGAAAGTAGTTTTCCAACTCCAAAGCTAAAGTTACTACAAATTTCTGAATACAGCTTATGAGATTGTATGAAGCAGATTAGATTCCAAACCAGCCTGGTTTAAATCAGCACAGCTTACCGTGAATGGTGTCATAAATTGGAAACCACCCTGAAATAACCGTGGCAGCCTCACTGTAGAGCAGAGGGTCGATGTCTATGTACACCTTGCCAATGGCATCGTTGGCACTGTACGTGTCGTGGTCAAGGACTGTGATCTGCAGAGGCTCGTCCTGCAGCTCCTCATCATCCACCTGCAACACAAATATTAACAAAAAACCAGGTATTCCAAAATGTGCAGGGAAACACTGCTGAAAAACAAACACGGAGGAAAAGAATTAGTAATGAACAGTGACACTGATAGATCTGTAATGTCAGCTTCCTGAAGCTAAACAGCACCTTCACTCATTTTGGTTTTAGCCTTCAGAGACTGCTGAGATCCTGGAAAGTGAGCTAGCACTAGCAGAGGAACAGAAAAGTGTCATTACAGAGAATATTAATTTTAAAATTCCACAATATTTTAAGTCACACTTAAAATACTGTCCACCTAGCTCCACAATACATACTGATAGACAGATAAATAAATAAAGGAAGAAAGGAAAAGAAAGAAAATTTAAGATAAAATACCTCAGAGGACTATCATGCTCTGAAGTTTATGGTGTTCCCATCACTGGGGAAAAAAAAGCAGGTATTTTACACAGCCTGCAGTAAGAGCTCAGTAATTCTCCACATGCAATTTCCTAAACAAATGCAATAATCCATCTACAGATAGTGACTATTTTCTTTTAGGACGAAGACAGCCATTTAACAAAATTTTTGTGTTCAATGTAACCAACCAAGAATTAAGTTTGCTAGCTGCAATGGGATGACTCATCTCTAGATGTGAGTGTGTGCCGAATTGTGATATTGCCTTAGTGCACGGTAAATGACCCAGAACTACACATTCAACTGTTGCAATAATTAATTTATTCTAAACATAATCCTCATTTTTTAAGTAGTAAAAAAATGAAAGAAACATGTAAACACTTGTTCAGGGCATAATGTCAAAGGACACCAACAAATTAGATCCTGGAAAGCAACAAGCAATTACAGGAAAATGCTGCATGCCCTCATTATTACATAAGGAAACGAGAAGAGAAAGTGTCCAGCAATTGTTGTCCAAGCTCTTGATTTTGTAATCTTCACAGAGGAATTTTCCATTTTCTCCTCTGTATTACCCTTGCCACCAAATGTAAGACTTAAAATACCAATTAACTTCCCTTGCTCAAAATTAGAAAAAGCCCACAAGAACACCTGTACTTTCATATATATGTATTTATTTACACATACTTGTACTGATAACTGTACTGAAAAAGCCTTTCCCCTGCTGCCCTTCCCCACCTTCACTGCAGCACTCTCTTCCCTACCAGAACAACATTCAATTGGATCCAACCTGGCAAGCTTTTATCTTCACAACCACTCCTAAAAAGCCAAGGAGACGCCCTTGGCAAACAGGGTCTGACTGAGCTGGGTTTGCTGGAAAGGCGTTGTGCACGTAAACACAAATACACTTCAGTGCTCACTCTCTGCTGGAAATGCAATTGTTTAATTAAGGTAGCTGAACCAGAGTGTCTATACAGTCATACAGTTACAGGCCAACTCTTAAAAAATACTTACTTCAAATTTGAACCACTCAGAATTCCACTGAGGATTAAGTGATTTGGGATACACATCTGTCTTAAATGTTGTATTTCCAAATTTCACCTAAAAACAAAAACATTCAATTAGCAATTACAAATATTAATAAAAAGATTTTGAAACTCATTTAATTGACATATGCAAACAATTTCAAATACATATTTCAACAAATCATTTTCTTTTCACTGAGTGGCTTTTAAATTCAATTTATATATATCAGTACCCATGTGTCAATGACATTTCCAATCCACCTCTCTCTCATCCTGTCACACTACTAAAATTGTTTCTTTTCCTCCTCAGTCATTTGAGAGGCAAAAATATCACTTATATTGGCTATTCAAAGTCACTTTACACACTCTCCTTGCCTTCTACAAGGAAAAATACTCTGAACATTGATAGTTTATTACTCTTCTCTCTAGGATTTCTCAATCAGCTTCACAGACAATTGATGAAATAAATATAAAGACAAACAGGATTTGAGATACACAGAGAGAGGACTACCAAAAATTGAAAATTTTCCATACTTTTATTGCTTATTGCACCTTCAGCCACATAATAACTCACTTCAGCAGTACCCATATGGTCTCCACAGGCATCTATTTCAGGCTAAGCCCATTTGGGTTTTGTGGGGGCTTCTTGTTTCCTTTTTTAAAGTGAAACTGAATTTCTGTGATGCTCCATACATCAGGAAGCCACACAGCACATGGAAGAGGCTTCATTTCTCTGCAGCTTTCATTGCAAGCCATTCCCAAACACCTGCACTTCTCTGAATGCTGCTTCTCAAAGAAACGAGCACTGCACCTCATACCAGGCACTTACAAATACTCAAAGTTACATTTTTAAATTTATTCAAGATTCTTAAGGAAAATAATGACTAGGCAGATGGAAAAGAAATGCTGGAGTTAGAGGTTTTGACAGCTTCTATCTTTTAAAAGGCTAAACACACTTTGGAAATGAAATTTAGGCCTGGATGTGAACACTGTGGTAATTTTGCTCAAGGCAGTGTTAAGTGACCACCTGGTACATTTCAGTATCATAGAGATTGTCTTGCACAGGCGCATCTCCCAGCTCTGAGGGGATTCTGCACTTGCTGAAGTACAATCAGGTGATGCTAGCACTGGCTGCAAGGGAGCTGCCAATTAAATACCAGCTCTGGCTCCAGAAGCTGCCAGGATCCAACATCCTGAGCTCCACCCAGCCTATTTTAAGGTGTTATCTTGGGAGTAAATCAGTTCCCTCAGAGCCCCAGGCAGTTATAACTGAATTTCCCCCGTGCTCCAGCTAGGTCACTGAAGCTGGCAGAGATAATAAAACACCACGCTGCTGCCCACTGTGCAAAGCTAAAAGCACATTTATGGAAGAAATTGTAACCAAATATTCCGAGTTGGGACAAGGATCACTGTGCTCATACTAGTGAAGTCCAAGTTTTGCATAAGCTGAGCCAAGTAAGAGCTCTGAGGTCTCTTCTCATTTTCTTTCCTAGTTCTACGTTTATATTGCAATATTTAACAAGGAAATTTAAGGTTGGTAAACAAGTAGAACCTTAACATCTGCTTTTCATTTTTATTTAAGGAAAAACACATTGTAGTTTTTCAGCAATCTCACACAGAAAAATTAAACAGTAGTTTCAGCCTCAACTTATTTAGCAATAAATCTCACCTGCTGTATTGCCTGCTCCATACAGGGAAAGGGAAGTTACTTCACACTGCTCCTAACTAACAATCCTGAAAGCAAGGCCCCCACCTGGGTATTTCTATACCCTTATCTGTGCCAAGACACCCATGGAACTGCATGGCAACCCAGCTAAGCAAGCTGATCTTGATGAAAATGTTCACTTCCCTGTTTTGCTATGCTAGTAGTTTACTATATAATTTCAAAAATCTACTTTGCTACACTGACAGTAGGGCTGGGAACAAGTGACCCACAGAGGAGAGCTGTTTCTCCTAACACAGAGTAAAACCAGGCCAAATGAAACTCAGAACTGCATTTCCTAGTCCTGTTTTCCCTGTCTCCTAGTAGCAAGCATCAGAGTTGCTGTAATTTCAGACTGGATTAACAGGCAGCCTGCAAGAGAAGCTTTTAAAAATTAAAACCTGGCCAGTGAAACAGCTGACAAAACAGTGAAACACCAAGTTTCATGTAATCAAATAAAATGATGTACTATTTCTGCTCCACTGAAAGGCTGGAATACATCCTCACTTGACCACCAGCTTACTGTCCCATTAAGCAATGTCCTTAGAGTCTAACATCAACCAAGTTTTTCAGCACCCAATTAAATCGGGACTTACATACCCCAAATTTATTTTTATATTAACAGTATCATATTTCCCAGTGCATACAGGTCTAGAAAGACATTCTGTCTTCCTATTTAATTCTAGTATTGTGCCAACTTCAATCACTCATTTGTGGTACACCCCAATCAGTATTTGGGGTACAAGATGCATTTCCAGAGCACACCATTTTTAAATAGCTCTGATTTTTCTCAGAGTCCCAAACCTATGGGATGCTTCTGAAATGCTCTAAGCCATTCATATTGGAAAAAGTGAATCAAAAAACATAAGGATTATGTAACAGAAATCACAAAAAGCCTTGGATTGGAAGGGACCCCAAAGTCCATCCCATTCAAACTCCCTGCCATGGGCAGGGATGTCACCCACTGGAGCACATAGCTCAGAGCCCCATCCAACCGGGGCCTCCAATAATTCCACTTTACACTTCAACTTTACAATGCCTTCCTAGAAAGACCCTACATATTGCCTGCAAGCTACGTGACTGCAAAGAAGGCTGAAGCTAGATACTCCGGTGCAATAAAGTGATTTAAACACCCAAATAATATCAAGTATTTGTTGACTAAAAGCCCCCTTTGAAAAGATTTTAGTATTTCAAATGTTCTCAAATGAAAGACGAACATTGGCCTTAAAAGTAAAGCCTGTACAACCAGTCATGTACTCAGCAATACGACTGATTCAAAGATGATTTTGTTACTTCGCCACGCTCCTTGCAACACGTCTGTCTGATCAGAGACCCGGTTGGGCTGGAAATGCCCTGTGAGATCACCGAACCCGAGCTGTGACCGACCACCCCCGGCACACGGGCACCGAGTCCCGGGCACCGAGTCCGGAGCACCTCCAGGGACGGCCCCTGCCCCGGGCAGCCCGTTCCGACGGCTGATCCCCCCTCCCGGAGCGGCTCCCGCCCGCGCCCCGCAGCCCCGCTCCGCTTCCCGGAGCGCCGTTCGGGCCCGGCAGGTGCCTCCCCGCGCGGGCCCGGCCCGCTGTGCCCCGCCACCAACCTCCACGAAGGCGTCGGTCAGGTCGCTAGCGCGGTCCATCACCGGCAAATGGCGCCCCGCCACGATCTTGACCTTCAGCTTCCCCGGCATCTTCCTCCTGCCGTGCCCCCCCTCTCCTCCTCCTCCTCCCGCGGCCGCAGCGGCAGCGCCACCGCGCCTGTGCCATGGAGCGCCGGGCGCCGCTGCGCATGCGCGGGGGCCGCCCCAGCCGGCCGGCGGGAGCGGGACAGGAGCCCCGGAACCGGGGACTGGAAAGGAGCTCGGGACAGGAGCCCCGGAACCGGGGACTGGAAAGGAGCTCGGGACAGGAGCCCCGGAACCGGGGACTGCAAAGGAGCTCGGGACAGGAGCCCCGGAACCGGGGGCTGCAAAGGAGCTCGGGACAGGAGCCCCGGAACCGGGGGCTGCAAAGGAGCTCGGGACAGGAGCCCCGGAACCGGGG
>JAWMQZ010000056.1:73050039-73065919 GCA_035584835.1 Tangara arthus | reverse complement strand
CCGGAACCGGGGGCTGGGAAGGAGCTCGGGACAGGAGCCCCGGAACCGGGGGCTGGGAAGGAGCTCGGGATAGGAGCCCCGGAACCGGGGGCTGGGAAGGAGCTCGGGACAGGAGCCCCGGAACCGGGGGCTGGGACGGAGCTCGGGACAGGAGCCCCGGAACCGGGCACTGCCGGGCCGGGAAGGGAGCCCCGGACAGGAGCCCCGGGCGGCCCGTTCCGGTGCCTGATCACCCGGGGATTGCCGGGTGGAAGGGAGCTCGGGGGAGCACCCAGGGCAAGCCCCCTGCCGGGGCACGGCCACCCAGAGCAGGGGACAGGGAAACGGGCTCAGGGGGTTTCCTAGGGAGAGGGAGATCCAGCCCTTCCCTGCGCGGCTGTTCCAGGGCTCTGCCACTTTCAGTACGAGGAAGCGCTTCGTGATGTTGAGATTAAACTCCGTGTGCTTCACCTCATAGCCAGTGCTGAACTCCTTGTGCTTCACTTCATGGCCGTTACTCCTTGTTCTTCGACTGGCACCCCTGACAAGTCTGGCCCTGTCCTCTTGTCACCCATTTGAGATATTTACATGCATTAATAGGATCCCCTCTCAGTCTTCTCTAGAATAAACAGTCCCAGCTCCCAGTCCTTTCTCCTTAATGATGCTCCAGAGCCTTCATCATTCCTGTGGCCCTCTCTAGCAGCTCCGTGTCCCTGTTGTACCAGGGAGCCCTACAGGTGTGCCCAGAGGCAGAGCAGAGGGGCAGGACGGTCCCCCCTCACCTGCCGGCCCCACTCCGGAGCACCCCAGACACCACCGGCGCTCCCGGCTAAGAACATACTACCGTACTATGCTCAGCTTGTGCCCCAGCAGCACTCCCACGCCCTTCCCCGCAGAGCCGCTCTCCATAGGACCCTCCGCCCACCCGGTGCCGTTATTTGAGGCTGTCCCTCGGCAGGTCCGGCCCCTAAGCCCGGCCTTATTAAGCCTGCGGGGCCGCCCTGCCCGGCTCCAAGATGGCGCCCGCGGCCTCGGTGCGCTGTCGAGCTCTGGCTGCTTGATGGGGTCGTGGCCTGAGCGCCGAGCTATCGATGGCGGCACCGGAGCGGACGGGACGGGACCGCACCCCGGAACCCGCACCCTGCATGCCCCATCCCGCATGCCCCATCCCGCGTGCCCCATCCCGCACCCCGGAACCCGCATCCCGCGTGCCCCATCCCGCACCCCGGAACCTGCATCCCGCGTGCCCCATCCCGCACCCCGGAACCTGCATCCTGCATGCCCCATCCCGCGCCCCGGAACCTGCATCCTGCATGCCCCATCCGGCACCCCGGAACCTGCGTTCTGCACTCCCCATCCCGCACCCCGGAACCCGGACCCTGCGCCCCGATATCCGCACCCCCTATCCCGCATTCCCCTATCCCGCACCCGGGATCCCCTATCTCGCCCCCCGCCTTGTGCCCGCTGCAGCAGCCCCGGAATGCTCTGCCTGCCCCGGGAAGGAGCTGCTCCCGTGAATTCCAGTTCAAAGGGAGCCGGGAGCACGCGTGCATCCCCAGACACCCGGCGGGAATCTCCTGTAAAGGCTTTAAAAACAGCACCCCGGCCCCTCCCGCCCGTGGGTTCGCTTTGTTTTCTTAATCGAAACACAAATATTTACAGTATTTGCAGGATTACGGATAGATTAGATGGAGTTTAACTATCAGAAGTAGGAGGATTTGGTACGGTTCCTGCAGCCAGGTTGTAACTTTGTGATGCCTGAAAAAGCCCTTTGTTTGGGCACTGGCACTGCGGGAGCACGGCACAGAGCAGGGGAGCGGGGCCGGGGCTGGGGCAGGGTGGTCCTGCGGGCTGTGTGAGACCCTCGGGGGCTGTGTGAGACCCTCGGGGGCTGTGTGAGACCCTCGGGGGCTGTGTGAGACCCTCGGGGCTGTGTCGGACCCCTGGGGCTGTGTCAGAGCCCTCGGGCTGTGGCTGTGCCGCTGGGCTGCTCAGCATCAGGAGCAGAAAGGAGCCCTTGTGCTCTGCCTAAGCACTCCTCAGGTGTTGAGCCAAATCTGCTGGGATTATTTGCCCTTCTTTCTAATCTTACAAAAAGACTAAATAATGCTATGGGCTGGAGTGTGATACACCAAACAAATCATATGACTGATCTGCAGCGTGTGGTGTGGGGAATGAAGGGTGGGGGTCCTTGGCTGCCTGCAGTGAACAGGGACAGGACAAGGGGAAACGGCCTCAGGCTGTGCCCAGGGAGGTTCAGCTTGGGCATTTCTACATGGAAAGGGTGGTCAAACATTGGAATGGGCTGCCCAGGGAAGGGATGGAGTCCCTGTCCCTGCAGGTGCTCGAGGTGATTTCACAGACATCTTTTATGGAAAATCTTTTCTTTAAGATTTTTCTTCCTGAGAAGCTGAGAGGCTTCAGGAACAAAATGTAAATAATGATTATTTGCTGCTGTGGAATGCAACAGGTAGATTTGTGATTAGTCTCATGTAGTTGTTTCTAATTAATAGCTAATCACAATCAGCTGGCTCAGACTGAGCCACAAGTTTGTTTTTTTGCGGTTTTTTTTATTCTTAGCTAGTTTTCTGATTAAATTTTTTTAGTACAGTTTTAATGTAATGTATATCATAAAATAATAAATTAAGCCTTCTGAAACATTGAGTCAGATCCTCGTTTCTTCTTTTATCTTCGGGCTCCTATGAACACAGTCACAGATGGTGACTGGATGTGGCACTCAGCACTCTTGTGTAGTCGAGAAAGTGGTGATGGGTCCAAGGTTTGGCTCAATCTTGGAGGTCTTTTCCAACCTAAATGATTCTGTGATTCTGAGACTACTCCTAACACAGGTGTCTTGCTTCGAAAGACAGGTGTGTGCCAAGGAAGGCAGAAATGGAAAATGTGACCCCCTTCCCTCGGAATTATTACGACTTGAAATTAGGGGGCTTTTGGGCAAAGCTCTGGGGAGAGGCCGGGCAGTTTTTGGCCGGTGTGTGCGGTGTAACAGGGCAGAGAAGCACGGCTCGGCACGGCACAGACCCGGCTCGGCTCGGCTGCAGCTCCGGCCGCCGCCGCCAGGGGCGCTGCGGGCTCGGCGGCGCTGCTGCCCCGCGCCGCCAGGCGGCGCTGTGCCCCTGCTGCGTCCGCAGGGACGGACGGACGGGATGGATGGACGGATGGACGGATGGACGGGGCTGCACGGCCGGCATGGCTGCAGCGGGGCCCTCAGAGCGGCGGGCCGGGCTCTCCGGGCAGAAGGCGAGAGGCAGCAGAAACTGGGCAGCTGTGGCCGGAGCTGTGGGGTCCCCGCGGGCGGGGTGCGTGGGTACGGTGTAGCAAAAACCGGACGCGGGGAAAGAACCGGCGGGGCTGGGCAGCGGCTCCCGAGCACGGCCGGGAGAGGCTCCCACCGAGGCGGAAAGGGAGCGGGGCTCTCCCCGAGGCCCCGAGCAGATGGTGAAGGGTCATTCTTAGTGAGGTGGTGTAAATCGGGTTCCAGGGCAACAGCCGCTCCACGGGCACAGCTCCGCTCACGGGGACAGGGCAGCAGGAACCTGCGCCGAGCCCGGGGGCTGCACCCAGCCCTGCTCCCCAGCCCGAATCCCGCGCTCTGTCCGTCTGTCCGTCCCCCGGTGAGTTCCCAGCCAGCCGCACCCCTGCCGCGGCGGCTCCTTTCGTCTCTCCGAACTATCGCTCGTATCCGTCGTTGTGTTTCGACCCTAGCGACGGACGGAACAGAATTCCGTGAGAGAAAGAAACGAAAGGAAAAGTCCCAAACCCCGACACCAGGACAGCCGTGAAGAGCAAAGGCCCAGGAAGGAAATCAGGAGCACAAGACGTGCTGCTAATGTGAAGGGTTTTGTTTAGAAATGAACTTTTTGAGCGGAATCCCCTGATCTCACCTGCTTAAATGTTGTTCTGGCTCGCATAATCGGGCAGCCACACAGCATATGAACTGAGGAGTGTGAGGCAGGAGTACATCACATACACTCTGTGGGTGTTTAAGGGCATTGGGCCGTGGCAACAAGTTAAGCCAGGATTAAATAATCCACCAGAACTGTGGTGGTGTGGGTGCTGGGTCCTCAGCACTGCTTCGCCCCAAAAATGGGGCCCTTGGTCCCCTACACTACTTGTGAACACAGCCATTCTCAACTTCCCTGTTACAGTAAAAACCTGCCAGCAGTGGGACTACAAAATACCCCAACATTCCCTGTTGTCCGTGATAGGTACAGCTTTGGTTGGCATTTTTTAATTTCTGGTGCAGTGTTGTAGAGCCCAAAATAGAGGGAATGTAAAATAAATTCTGGACTTCGAACAAGTAAAAGCAACATGAAAGTAAACTTTGTCATGTGTTCTTTATTTCTGACAAAATTTGTATTTATCTGCTGCTTTTGCTAACTGACTTCACAAATGTTGTGTAGTGAACATCTCTTCTTCTCTGGGATTATGAAATACAGGGATTGATGCAATGCATATTTCTTTCTTGAAAAATTTCTGAGGATCCAGCTTTTTCAGTGGAAGATTCTGTTAGTCGAAGGACTAGAAATCAGAAAACACCTATTTTGGAGAGCCAGTTCCAATCTGGTTTTCAGGCGCTTGGAAAGATGAATCAGATTCGATTTAATGCAGCGAGAAACCTGCTTGGTGTATTAGACCTACCTTGGGCTGAGGATTTTCTATGCTGCCAGATTTTCTATACTGGCTTTTCATAAATTAGCATGTTACCTCCCACCTTTCCTGCCAATGGCATTCCAGTTCTCTAGGGCCAGCAGGGCCTGCTGAAAGTGTACTCAGACCCCTAGAATTTATCAATTACTGGGGCTTCCAAAACAGCATTAAACTCCCATCGGTTCTAGGCGAACATAATGGATATACTGGACACTAAAGCTATAGTGTGTGCATGCTCAGAACGCCACAGAAAATACTAAAAGGTGTTTTTTCATGAAAAGGAAAATATGAGATGTGATGCCTGACTTTGCATTTCAGTATCTGGGTTGTTTCTTGCTGAGGCTTTTCCCTTCTGCCTGGAAGTGATGTTGTTTTAGTAAGTCATGGCAATGGAAGTCCTGTTTCAGCTGCTGTGTGTTTAAAGAGCAGCATTGTCTCACTTGAGCAGGTGTTGTTATGTATTGAATGGCTCTGTAACTCAACTAAATAACAAGAATATTGCTAATCACAGCATTAAAGGCATCTTGTGTGGAATGGTGAGTGTCAGAAAAATAGGAGAGGTTTTGTGGGTGATTTTGCCACTTAAAGGCAACAATCCATGAGTCCCTTCTTTTTCTAAGAGAGGGAGTTTGTGATAGATATGCATGTTGAAGCCTTAGTTTGGAAATGGACACTTGAGAGATAAGGTTTTCCTTATCTCTGAAGGTAACTTCAGTCTGCTGACCCATCCCATCAGGGTAGGTTCCAGTTATATTGGTTTACCACCCTTCAAGATGCAGATCAGAAGGTGGTGGTCTGGGTTTTCCTCAGGTTACAGCAGGACCTGGGCGTGGTGGGCTGTCTTCTCCGCAGGGAAAAGTGCTTTTGGATAATATTGCCTTGAGTCGATTTCAACAGAAAAGAATGAAAAACTTTCTGGAGGGGTTTTAGTTTGTTGAAACACAGAAAAAATGCCTTTTTACCTCTGGCCCACAGAAGATACTGGCCCTGTTTCTACTGCAGTTACTGTCATAAGTAGTCTTTGAGAGAGGCATCTTTCAGCTACCAGCAGCACAGGAAATTGCAGGGTCAGATTTTGGTTTCTGGAAAAATCCCTGTATTTCTCTGTAAAACTAACCACACATTTCAAATCAATCCAGCTTAAATCTGACGGACACCAATCCAAAAATATTTTCAATGGTGCTCATAGGGGTTCTGTATCCAGAGTCATGGATCCTTAGAAAAGAACCTCTGCATGCCAGGAAAAACCCCAAACTTCCCTCTGCTCTGTATGTGCTGTGCTGTGTCCACTGCAAGGATTTGGGTGGGCAAATTCTGGGGTAGGGGCAGAGTCCCAGTCCCTTCTGTCTGTAATTACCTGTGAGTGTCTGAGTGACCCTGCAGCCCCAGTCCCTGCCATCAGAGTGTGGACCTAGTTCCACGTCTACGTGTCTTTTAAACATCCCAAAATATGTATGAAAAAAGCTTATCCAATGAACTCTAATTCCAGTAATATTCCCATGAAGATCTAGTGGATTAAATAAAACCTAGTTGTCCTTTAAGGAAAAAAGAAGGCAAGAATTATTCTCAAGGCTTACATTCAAGAGGGTAAAAATAAAACCCATGTCATAGTCCTGAAATTATATTTCTGTTTTTTTTTTTATGTACACTTGTTTCCTGTATATCAAAGGAAATTATTTCCTTTGGAAATGAGATCTCAGCACTTTGTATTCTTCTGAATGTGACACCTTTCCAGCAGTCTACTCATGTCAATCTTCTGTTGACTTCAGCAGTGAGGAGTTTGGTCTGTATCAAGCAGTTTGTAAAAATAGAACCATTCAAATCATAATAATTATAATTCTGTTTCATTGTATTATTGCTGTCTGAAGGTCTCGATTTCCATCTAGACTTCAAAGAGGTTGGATAAAATAAATATTCACTAACACAGGAATGACTGCAATTGCCTACAGGGGAATCAAGCAACTGGATCTGATGCCACGTTCTCAGGCAGTAATTTGATCTCATTTCTCTTTCTCACAGTTCTGTGAGGGAAATGAGATTGCTTATGGCTTGGTGCTTGTTCTGAGTGCCAGTGGCATAACTGGGGTGTCAGTTCCCAGAGAATCAGAACCATGTGCACGTGCTCCACACAGATCTTGGGTTACACCAGAATAATAATAGCCACTCAGAGTCCTTCCATGTACAGTGTCCAAGTTAATTAGTCAACACCAAGTAAATAATTTAATTACATGCAGTTGTCAGCAGCAGTATTTATGGCTTAAAAAAAAGGAAATAGTCCTTCAGTGACACTTTCAGAATTTCTGCCTCTTTTGCTTTTAAGAGTCAAGACAAATGAGATATTTAATTGTGCCAGTAATATGTATTACACTTCCACAGTTTACTTGCTGGTTATGTTACATTTCATTATGTAATGTTATGTTATGTTGGTATTTTTCTTTTTGCTGCCTAAATGTAATAAACAGATCATTTATTCAGGTCCCACACCAAACCATGGGCATATTAATGAATGTCTGTATTTATATATTGAAATTGCTGTCACGATCAAAGGTGATGATCCTGCACTTTTGAAATATTGTAATGCTGATTAAAGCCATTGTCCCTGTCTCATCCACAGCTGTGGCACTGGCAGGAGGAGCACAGAAGTGCTGCTCCTCAGGTCACTCTGTGCTGCCAAGGAGATTATTTTAACTGTGGTAACTGCATAAACTGTCCTTAGAGTAGTCTTCAAGATACTTCCCAAGACATGCAAGTTATTCTCTGGTGCATTAAAGACATTAAATTGGATTATAATCATATTCAAAACATGGAGTGAGTGCAGCTCAATAACCATGTGATGCTTTTGCTTCATGTGTTCCATTTGAAATGGACATGGTCATGTGAGTTATTAAATGTTCAAGTATCACATATATCAAAAATAAAACTCATTAACAAAGCAAACCACCGAGTTCTGGTTTTAGAAGCCTCACATGGAGTGCCTCACATCCAGCTTCTTACAAAGGTGGAACTTAAGCTCGTGTCCACACAGTGATACCTGTTTGTTGTCACAACATGATACAGAGGGGTTTGTGTTGTGCCAAGCCAAAGGAGACTGAAGAGGCTCAGGATCTGAATTCTGAGTCCTTATCCATGGCTGATGGGTTAATGGAACAAGAGGAATAATTCTGACCAAGCAAATATTCACTTTGGACCTATCTTTATTCCTGAATGCATTCCCGCCTGAGGTCAGAAGGAACTATCCATTCACAGACAAAGCAGAAAAGTTCAAGAACTGCAGGATAGCCCCACAAACCTTTTAAAACCTCTTAATTTATATATCTCTGTGGATTCATAGAAGTGAGTTATGTACAGTGGAAAGAAGATAGAAGGATCATTCCTTATTATCCAACAGGAATTATCCAGTTCACTTTCTTGATTATTAGCCATTTGAACAAACTCTATTTACCATCCCAATTCTCAAGTAAAAGCTCCTGTGCAGTACAAGCTGGCTAAAGGAGAAACCTCTCATTGGTGTTTGCTCTTTGAGCAGTGTCTTAATCCACCCCAGGCAGAACTGTCTCCAGTGCTGCATTTGACCCTGTTAACAGAAATTTATGGGGCTTTTGACATGCAAGGACAGTGTCTTCAGACTGCCTTCAAAGCACAAAAATTCTCATTTGTCAGGCCTGTGCTGCCTCTCTCTGCTTTTATGTGAGGGAGAATTATGATCATCACCTTGGAATCATTTCTTGATAGCAGCTGAGGGAGATGCTGCTTTGATTTTCTTAGCCAAGATTATTATGAACAGCATGACTTGAGAAATACTTGCTAAATAAATTGCTTAATTATACAAAACTCTGCAAAATGACTGTGCATCTTCCTAGCACCAAAGCACCTAGCAGCTGGGAAAATTCTACCAAAATTAAAATTAAACTAATATTAAACCAAAATAAGGAGACACACTACTGCATTTTAAGAAGTAACAAAAAAACCTCTCTCTACAGTAGCTACATGAGAGTTTTCATGCACACAGGTATAGGACTGCCATTCTGTAAGAGCTGTATCCCACAATTTAGGCTCTTGGAGTAAGAAAGATCTCCACTATCTTGCTGTTATTAATATCAGGACTAAGAACAGACCATCCTTTGCTAATTTTAGCAGTCTGAAAAAGGCAAGGAGGAATAAAAATACTCCAGTGCATCCATCCTCATTTTTGAACACGTTCACTATGTTTGTGTCACAATTTTACACTCCCAGTCCTGAGATATTTCACAGATGACTTTTCAGTAGTATGAAAACTTACTGGGCTTCCTGATCTTACTGCTGTGAGTGAAGAAATGTATATAATCAGTTTGCAAAGGACAACCATTCCAAGAATTTGTTACAAAGCAGAACTGTGGTCTGTGGAGGCTTAATTCTAAATCCAACAAATTAACTGCTAGTACGTGGAGCTTCTTATTTTATCTGTGCCTTTCCTTTCCAGTGATTTTCCATTTATGCCAGAGATTATCTCAAAGCACTGTGTTAAGTTTCAGTGCCTCTAATCAATAGATTAATCACTTCATCAGCCTTCACTTAATTTTGGAGGATTGTTTTGAAATTAAGACAGACCTAATATTATTTTAACCTCGTTTTTGTTTGCATGTGTGGGGAAACAGCTTGATAGCACAGATCTTCAAGTTTAAAAAAGCACAAACTGTCTCAGATAACACTTGAAGAGTTTTTCTTGAATACCTGCCATGTACAGAATGCCTTTGGCAGTGATGCCACCAGGGTGGGGAGCCAGCAGAGAGCTGTGCAAAGGATGATGACCCCCCTGCCATTTTAGACACTTGCCTGTCCTCTGCAATTCACATCTTCCAAGGCTTTTTGCTCAGGGATTGTTAGATAAGCAGCATAAAAATGGTTTCCATGGACACTTTTTGTTATCTGCTTGCAGCAGAGGAGCAGCAGCTCAGTCTTTCAGATGCAGGTTTTGCAGCTCTGATCCTTCCCAGGCTCTAGCTGAGGCTGTGCTATCAGAGCAGGCTGTTGGAGAAGTTGTGTTTCAAATCCCTCTGTGATACTGAGTGGCTCCTTCCCCTCCTAAACCAGCTTTGTGTCAGTTTCATTTTCTATTCACGGTGGTAGACATGCCTTTTTCACACAGCCACTGAAAATGACTTTGTTATGTACTAAAATGCAACCCTCACTCACAGCCTTGTTAACTGGCAGTATCTAAATTGTGATGCACAAAATCAGGTTGTTGAAATCGGTGCAGTTAAAAAGTAATCTGGAAAAAGAATAATTCTGTTACAACCAGATGGTCAGATGCACAGAAGTATCAAAACCTTGGCTGGGGCTGGGCTGGCTGCAAGCTGGGTTATGCTTCTCTGCATAGCTCTCCTCATTCCAAATTGCAACAACTGAAAATATTGGGATGCTGAATTTAAAGTACAGCTCTAGCATTCCTGGGAATGTCTGGTATTCCTTACAGACGTTACACTACCCGACATGCAGAAGCCTGCTATTTTTGACTCAGTCTCAAAGAGGACACAGTGATTAGGATTCCTGTGATTAAATTATGCTTGTTGTTTGGTTGGGGTTTTGTTTTTTGTTTTGGGTTTGGTTTTTTTTTTTTTGGTGTGTGTTTTTGTGTTGGGTTGTTGCTATTGTTGTTGTTGTTTAATTGAGACATTTCTTGTCCCCACTGTTCATATTTGAAGTCTGTTTTAGGACCTCTGTGCACAGTTAGAGATTTCCAGCAATACTCCAGTATCAGTTTATGCCTGATTTATTTTTTGCACGCTAATGTTGTTTTCTAGCCCAAATGTACATTTTGCCTTCAGGACACATCTGTGCATTGTGACGAATGGTTCTGTCCACACAGCTCTGCTGGTCCTGGGTGGAACTAGCCAAGCTTCTCTTCCAGGAGGATGGAGATCTCCATTTACTTCAGAATGCTGTTCTCCTTTATCCAGACTCGTTTTCTTTTTCTGGTTTGTTTTTTCATGTCTGAGGCCTGAATTGGACTTGGTGTTTCATGTGAGGTCTCGGCAGTGTTTGTGCTACTTCTGCACCTCTGGATTTGCAGGTATTCCCTGCTGTGAGTACCTTTTGCAGTACACCCTGGGATTCCCTCTGCCTGTTTGACAAGTGTGTCACATCAGCGAGGCAGACAGGTCCATAGAGCAGAGCAGAGCCCAGTCACGGTGCAATTACAGACACAGAGGCACAGGAGCTGAAACCTGCTCTGTGTGAGCTGCACACACGCAGCACCAGCTGGTGCCAGCCGTGCCTGGGCATGGGAAGCACAGGGAATTCTCCCTCTGCAGGGCTGGGAGCTCATTAAGGCAGCAGAAAGGCCTGGTGGCAGCACTCTGCTTCCCTCAGATCTCCACGCCAATGCTCAGCAGCACTAGCTCTGAATACTCAATGCAGAAAAGCTTCCAGTGCTTACACAACACCAAACCAGGAAATTTCAAATGTGCTGAAGATGGCTACATGGATATTTTAGCATTCTTTAGAATATATCCACAATGCAATATATGGGGGACACTGGAAATTCCTGCAGAGGTGGCTTTGCACCACAGACACCAAAAGTAATCTAATGCCACATGATATCAGTGACCCACTCTGCTATTACCAGCTGTAGCCAAGAAGCAGAGGCTTCCAGAAACAGGTGAACATATTTTAATATTCCCTAAAAATATACAGTGTGCAATAAAAAACTTTGGAAGAAAATACTACCTCCTGACTTTTGACAATTTAATGTATACTATATGAGAAGGACATTTAATCACCCTTATCTTAATTATCCTAAACTTGGTATGTGCAATAACTGCATGTATAACCATCAGCTCTAAAATTATTCAGCCACAAAATTTACCTCAAGTGCCTGAAGCACTATTTTCTATATGCCTATTTCAGCTTTTAAAATGCCTTTCTTTAACTTATTCTAAATTCATTTCACATAAATTTTATTGCATGAATTCCCTGTTTTGCTGAAAAGGGTCATAGAAGTAATGACTGGTTTTTGGAAAAGGTTTCCAGAGACTATACCTGTGGAAACAGCTTATCTTATTTTTTAAATGCCTGTACTGCTTTCCTCACCCTGTGGAACAGCTTTTCCTTGTGTAAAACTGGGATTACTTTGGGCTTTTGGAGAAGAGGGTCACAGACATGGCAATGCTTCTCCGTGGCTGCTGCTGTGCCTGTTTCAGCTGCTTCCTGAACCTCAAGCCTAAGGCTCTCTACCATGCAGCTTTTCTCTCATCCCCCCTGCCCCATTAAGGTTGTGTTTCCCAATAAAGTATTCAAAAACCCCAAACCTTGTCCTAATTACATTTCATTTTCTAACCTTTTTTGATCTTGATTATATTTCAGCAACTGCATCAAAACTGCTTTGTCTTGTACTTGTGTTCTACTCTGTGACCCTTCCCATACAAAATTCAGATTTTTCAATGCTCTTTTGAACAGGTAAAACCTCTTATTTGTGATCTTTTCTGTCCAAGAGAAGATTTTTTTCACTTTTTTCTTTTTTTTTTTCGTTATTTCTTTCTTTTTTTTTTTTTTTTAATGAAAACATCCAGGGAATTGTGAGGATCAAATGTGAACAGCTAACTGAGGAAAGAATGCTGAAAAACACCACAAAGACAAAAAGGGCAAATTAAAATACACCAGAGAGGAGCAGATGCCCAGAATATTTCTGGAAGCAGTTAAGGAGTTGCTTTATAAAAGAGTAAGCAAAGGAGATGTTATTGTAGGGAAAATAGTTTTGGCCAGAGGTTTAGGTTTTGGCATCAGCTTTGGTGGTGGAAAGGTTTTCCTTCTTGGTGGAGGAAATGTAAATCCCTGACTGGTACAAAGTGAACCACCAAGAAGCTGTGACCTGAAATTTGTCAAGGGGATTTTAAAGGTGATTTTTTTTGTTTGCCTTTTTTTTTTTTGTTTTGTTTTGGTTTTTTTTGGTTTTGTTTTTGGTTGGTTTTTGTTTGTTGGTTTGGATTCTTGTTTGTTTGGGGTTTTTGTTTGTGTTTTTTGTTTGTTTGGGGGCTTTTGTTTTGTTTGTTTGGAAGGGGTTGGGGATTTTTTTTTGTTGTTGTATTTTTTGGGTTTTTGTCCATGGTACCAACCTACCCCTGATGCCAGCAGGGAGGATGACTCTGTTGCCTGGGAACAAACAGGAGGCAACCAGCTCATGGAAAGTTGTTTTCCCTTGGTTTTCCTTTTCTTTCCATCTCTTTGTGTTTGTGGGGGTTTTGTTTGAGGGGGTTTGATCCAGGTTCTGCTTGGAAAATCCAGCTGGGCAATTAGCTGGCAATGGCCGCTTCCCAATTAATTAGGGATCCTGCCAGAGAGCTGGAGCAGGAGCCCATGGAGAAAGAGAGGCAGGAAAAGTGTGGCTGTGCTGCACCCCAGAAAATCCTGAGATAAGGAGAGAAATCCTCCCTGGACAAACTCCCGAGTGCTGGTGCTGGGCAAAACCCAGGGAAAAACCTTGGGAGATTGGGCTTTAATGGGATTGGGATTGACTCCTTTAGGGAATAGGTTTTGGGAGATTGGGCTTTAATGGGATTGGGATTGGCTCCTTTAGGGAAAAGGCTTTGGGAGTTTGGGCTTTAATGGGATTGGGATTGACTCCTTTAGGGACTAGGTTTTGGCAGATTGGGCTTTAATGGGATTGGTTCCTTTAGGGAAAAGGCTTTGGGAGCCTGGCTTTTGGCTCCTTCAGGACTGGTCTCACAAAGGCTGAGTCTAGCTCCTTTTATAAGATCTGTTTTGGGTTTACGTTGTTCCCTGTTAATCTTTGGCTCTTTGTACCCCACATCCCAGCCTTGATTCCACTCCCCTGCTCCTCAAAGCTGGGGTGGTTGTTCTGCCTTGGAATTCCAATTCATATTTACTGAATTATTGATCCCAGTCCCACCCAGTGCTGCTCTGAATTCACTGGGGTTTTACCAGGTGATGAGGAAAATCCTTTTCCTTGCATTGCACCATCACAGCCCTCCTTTCATGGTGCAGGGTGAGTGGATAGTTTGGATCATTCCCTGTGTCCCTCCCCTCCAGATGGCTCCATTCCCCCTCAGATCAGCTTTTTTGGTTCCTGGGGGGTTGCAGCCTCCCCAGAGGGGTTTCCCCCCAAGCCTGAGGAAGGAAGAGGCTCCTCGTGCTGGGCGAGGAAGTGCTGGGCAGGGCTTTGCTCACTGAAAGTTTCCTATCAGCAAAGCTCATTTCTGGAGGAGATTTAAAGAGGAGACAGCAGGGAAATTGAAAATCTCTTTTGTATCAACTGAAAGGAATTTAAATTGCATTTAAATGAACTCTGTCAGCAGAGGGAGGATGGGAGGGGCGGCACTGCTGCTGCCACCTGCCCAGATGTGGCTCAGGAAGGTTTTCAGCAAACCTGGAATTGTTGCAGAGCTTCTCAGTGAGAAGCTTTCTCCCTGGGGTGAAAATTCCTGCTCTTCTCTGAGAGATCCTTCAGCATTTTACTGCTGGTTCCTTTATCTGCCTTTCAGCCTCTAAATAATTTCCAGCTCAGAGCTATGAGCCAAAAGCCCTCTGGGTTTTTTTAATTCTTCATTTTGTTGCCTGGGGTATTTAACATTTCAGGCCTTGGTTCCCCCAAGCTCACAACCCACAGTGCCTGGTGGATACAGGAACTTCAAATAAAGATAAAAATAGATGTAAAAAGGGAAAAGAGGGTTAATTCCAGCTGCATGGCAATACTTCCTGCACAGACACAATTCTTTGTGCCAGGCTGAACCCTCCCTTAGGGGTGTGATGGAGTTGGGACATCTTTTGGTGATGTGGTGATTCCTTTTATAATTTTTATCTTTTTCAGCTGATATCACCACCAGTTTCCTGCTGATCCTCATGTTGTTTGTCATCAGCTTCCACCTCCTGCTCGGGGTGCTCAAGGTACGTTCCTCACAAATGACACTCAGGGTTTGGGATGTGCTCACTGCAATTGTGGTCAAAAAAGCAGGAAAACCTCCCAGAATCACACAGGGAAAAAAGGCAGAAAAAAATCCCAGAAACACAAAATCACACAGGTAAAAAAGGTCAGTAAAAATCCCAGAATCACACAGGGATAAAAGGCAGATAAAAATCCCAGAATCCCAGAATTACACAGGGAAAAATGTTCCAGAGGGGGAGAGGGACTGGTTCAAAGCTTTAGGTTCCTGGGAAAAGCTTCGAACACCCAGATTGACCAAATCTGGGCAGCATTTACATCAGGGCTATGTTTGGTGTTAAATGGAGGAGATTTTATGATTTAGAAAGGTTTTCTTGCCTCATTTCCTTTCCCTGTTGCAAGTCAGAGAGAACTGTCACTGTGAGAGAACTGTCACTGCCCTGCTGCAGCGGGGACTCATTTCCCAATGCAGGAGGAGGAATGACCAAGCCTGGGGCTGGAAACCCCAGGAATCCGATGGCAGAGCTCTAAGCATTAAAAACCACCCAAATAAGCCAGTTCGCCCTCTGCAGAGGTGAATTTCAGGGACAGTGGGATGACAGCTCTGATGGGAAGTGCCAATGTCACAGAGTGAGAATTCACAGGAATTTTCCAAAGGGGTGGAAAAAAATCAGCTTTGATGATTTTCTCTGGACCAGTTGTCATTGAAACCAGAAATTCCAGGGAAGTGTTAATTCTTGGAGCACCATCTAAGTCCTTCCAGGTGTTGCCAGCTGGTCTCGTTTCCCAGTTGGAATGGAAATAACCATTAAATATAATGGTTATATAAAATAACCACCACTGCTTTTCCTCCTCAGATGAGGGAGCGGCTCCTGATCCCCTTCCTGGCTCTGCAAGTCATCGATTTCCTCCTGAGCCTCCTGACCATGTTCAGCTCCTACATCCAGGTGCCAGCGATCATCTCCGTGTCCTCCCTGGGCCACACGGTGGGTGACAGCTCCTCCTCTGGGGGCTCTGGGTGGGTGACAGCTCCTCCTCCTTATCAGAACCCTGGCTGCTGAGAATTGGAGACTTTCTGTGCTGCCAGGCACTGACACCCAGGAGAACCCTGCACTGCCCTGAGGCTGTGGAGAAGCTTCCAGAATGGAATGACAGAACTGGGATTGTGGGTGTGGAGTTTGGATAGAAGTGTGTGAGATTACAGGGTGGGAAACTCAGAGTTTGGGGTTTAGAATATAGTAATAGATATGGAGCAAGATGGAGGCTTTGGGGTGGGGGCTGGTCCTTCTCCTTCTCCTTCTCCTTCTCCTTCTCCTTCTCCTTCTCCTTCTCCTTCTCCTTCTCCTTCTCCTTCTCCTT
>JAWMQZ010000056.1:73012088-73049939 GCA_035584835.1 Tangara arthus | reverse complement strand
ATGTGGGAAGCAGGAATTGGGTTTGGTTTTTTTTGGTTTTGTTTTTGTTTTTTTTGGGGGGGAGGGTTTGGTTTTTTAAAGTAGATTCTGAAGGTTCAGATATTTGGATTTGTTTTACTTCCTTCATCACACTGTGGTGCTGCCCTGTAAGAAAGATCTGATCGAGGCTGTGTCAGAGCTGGTTTGGGAAAACTTTAAGAAGCACACAGAAATTGACCTTGAACCAATGACCTTATGCAACTTAGCAAAGCAAAGGAAGACAAAGATTTATTGAACTGGAAGTGATTGTCCCAGAGCTGCTCTCTCACCAATTCCACCGGTCCAGCACTGAGGGGCTATGAACAGCACTGCAGGTTTTTATATAAACACACAAACCTGGCCAATGAATCCATCAGAGAACAGCATCAGTCCATCTACCCTTCTAACATTCCTTCAGTACTCCTGCTTTTGTGTACCTGTGGGTTTTCACTTGGAGCTTCCTGTGCCCAAAGACAGTGGGAAAGAAATACCTGTCAGGGTAAGCAGGGAGGTCAGTGTTCACTGAATGGTTTGGAAGCTTTTTGTCACAGAGTCATAAAAAGATCAGTGGACAGCTTTTATCCTTTCTCTTAGTGATACATTTTGATAACATCATCAATAACTGCATATTAATGGCTTCCCACTGTTGCTTTCCACTGTAAGTAGTTGCTGGTGGGGGCCAGAAAGATTATTTCCTGTAAAAAAAAAAAAAAAAAAGAAAAAGAGGAGGAAAGATGATTATCAGGAATGCTGTTAGAATGTAAAACACTTCTAGAGGAACTAAAACAAATCTCTCAAGTTCCCTACTTTTTTGCATTATAATGACCTGTAGCAGACATTCAGGAAAGCTGCTGACTGGTTGCTTTGCTCCCTGTAAGCATTCCTTTAATGCTGAAGATTAAATAAATACATTGCTACAAAGCATGAGCAACTGATTTCTAAAAATTATTATTGCTAAGAAGAGGGAGCTGGATTAGAAAAGTCATTCCTCTGAGAAATAATACCTCCAAAATAATCTTTCAGTGAAAACAAAAAACACAAAACAACAAAAGAAAACGAAACAATACAAAACCAGAAAGAGTCTTATTTAGCAGAGCTAGCTGACATGCTGTTCTTTAAAAGTTAAATATGTGCATCAGTTGGAGATAGGATATCAAATATCAGTAGGGAGAGCAGCAGGAAACTTTTTCCACTGCATGAAAGGGATAAAAAGAAGAAAAACAAGTCTCAGTTGCAGGAACAGCTGACTAAGCGCCTGACATACTCGAAATACAGCCAATTGTAACAAATACCAGGGAAATCTGTATCTTCCAAACAAAAATTCTCCTCACTTGGAAACCTCAGATCTAGATAAAAATGGAACTATCAGAATAACACCGAAGCCACAGACTCACGGATCACCCAGAACCAAAATGCCGCAGCTCCAGCTGCTCGCACAAGATTTTCTGTGCTCTGGGTGTGCTCAGCCTCCAAGGAGTGCGGGCAGGGAGGCCCAGCTGACACAGAAATGCAAAATTCCAGCGAGCCAGAAAGAATCAGAGGCAGGCTCCACACCTCTGGTGCCTGGGGGGAGCTGGAATGAATATTCCTTGCTTTTCACATGTTAAAAGCTCGGTGGATTCACAAAACCACAAACCTTGCTAGTGTGCCACATCTTCAAGTGCAGACTGCAGAGCTGGATCTGCTACTCAATCCAAAATATTTTAAGGGAAGAGGAGCAAGGAGCAGAATCTAGGAAAGCCAGTAAAGATTCTGTGTTTGCTTACACTGCAGTGAGACTTCAGTTCTCTTTCGAGATGTTTTGAGCAAACATACACTCTGAATTTCACTAGCACTGGGAACTCCTAGTAAGACACAATGTTCTTGTGGCAATTCCTGTATACCTTTCTCCTTGGTTACCCTCCTGATTGCTTCATGCTGGTGTCCAAGCTGCAGGAGCCAGGGAAGCAATTCTCCTCCCCTGCAGTCCTCTGTGCTTCCTGTGCCTGTAGAGCTCTGGAGCCCTGTGGAAGGGAAGATAGAGAATTGGGCAAAGTTTGGCCCCTTACCTTTGGTATAGTTGCAATAATTTTGTTATATTTTATTTATGTTTTAATCATAATATTGTTTTACTTTTCCAAGAAGAATACATAGCTTTATTATCCTTAAACCTGAAGTGTAATGTAACTAATGTTCCAAGATCTCCCTTAAGAAAAATACAAATGAAGCTGACTAATTTAGTAATTTTCTGTGCTTAGCGACAGTTGCAAACAGACAAGTCTGTAAAAGATATTTACAACCTATGATTAAATATCAGGCTGTTCTGAGCTGTTCTTCTCTTGTGCCCACGATACTTCTTTTGCCAGCCCCCTGAAAACCAATGCCTTGAGGTAAATAAAATCTCTAAGGTGAATAATGAAATAATCCTGGAAACAATAATAATAATAATAATCTGTAGGGCTTTCAAAAGCAGCCTGAGATGATGACCTACAGATTGTAGGCTCCGCCTGTTCAGTAATTCCCAATTATAGGATTTAAAACTATCCTTGGTATTTAATGACCTAGTGAAATTCTAAAGTTGCTCCTTCTTGAATCATTACTGGAGGGCAGACACAAAATCTGGTCACATCGACCTTAATTCTGCAGGAAATGGGCTTTGAACAAGGTTGGGAGTGAGACCTGGAGAGAAGGTGCACACAGGGGCACCAAAAGAGCATCCAGCTTGGGCTCTGCTGGACACACAGGCCTCAGCACACAAGCTAGAGTGCTTATGAAAAGGATGTTGTGGTGCTGGCCAGAGTCCTCCTGGTCATCTGTCAATCTAATGGAAAGGAGCTGGTCATAAGCACAAGAACGCAGTGCAACTTTTGCATAATTTCTGGGTTTCTTAGTCCTTGACTTCTTGAAACTACCAAGAAAGTTGCTGGGAATAGTGTTTTTGTGAGGAACACACATACACCAGTTTAGCAATTTCTTCTCTTGTTAACACAGAATTGCAACAATTTCCTGCTCTTTCCCTTCTGTCCCTCATCTTCCCCTCTTTGGCACCCTTCTTTGCCTTTCACAGAATCACAAAATGGTTGGGGTTGGAAGCCACCTCTGGAGATCCTCTGGCCCAACCTCTCTCCTCATCTGGAGCAGGTTGTACAGGATCCAGTCCAGGTGAGTTTTGGGTATCTCCAGATAAGGACACCCCATGGCCTCTCTGGGCAGCCTGTCCAGTGCCCTGCCACCTTCACAGTACAGTTTTCCCTTTTCTTCAGACAGATTTCCTGTGTTTGTTTGTGCCTCTGCCCCTGCTCCTGTCACAGAGCACCAGCACGTTCTGCCCTTGAGAGGTGTTGGTGAGGTCCCCTCTGAGCCATCCCTTCTCCAGGCTGGCCCAGCTCTCCCAGACTTTATTTGGAGCTCCCAATGGTCTCCACAGCCCTCCACTGGGCTGTCTCAAGCATTTTCCAGCCTTCCTTGTCCTGGGGAGCCCTGAACTGTTCACAGCCCCCCAGAGGTGGCCTCACCAAGGCTGAGGAAAGGAGGAGAAGCCCCCTTGACCTGCTGGCACTGCTCTTCTCAATGCACCCCAGGATGCCACTGGTCTTGGCCACAGGGACACAGTGCTGGCCCATGACAGCCTTTGGTCCACCACGATTCCTGGTGCTTCCCTCAGAGCTGCTTTCCAGCAGGCCATTCCCTGCAGGGATGGTGGAGCTTTGCCCTGTGGAACTTTGCTGTGCCCAGCTGTCCAGGTTTTACAGACAGGCAGCTCAGCTCTCAGGTGGATCAGCCCCTCCTGCCAGCTTGGTGTCATCAGCAGAGGTGCTGATGGTCACCCAGGTAGGTCCCTGGCCCTTGGGGACACCAAGCTCCAGGCTTGCAGCTGCACTCTGGTCACCAGTGCCCGAGATCTGCCCCTCAGCCAGCTCCCAGCCCATGAGGTTTCTCTCTCCTTTCTCACTGACTCAGGCTGAATGCTAAGTGGCTGTCATTTATGTGTGATAACCATGCTCTCAGTCCCTCCAGATAATTCCCTACACAGGTTTTAATTGTTTTAATTTAGTTCAGCCATCTCCTCCCTGCCCCCCTTTATACTGTAAAATTGATTAGAGATTTCACTAGAGAATACACAATGACATTCTGGTAGTACCTTAGAAAGAGGAAAAAGTATTCTAGGCTTCTTTTACAGCTTGCATGACATTTGCATGCATAGTTGATATTGTCCTTTTCACAGACTGTTTTAAATTGCTGATGCTTTTAACTTTCTGTTGTAGGAGGATGTTTGATTAGTCCATAAAATGTTAGAAAAGCATAAATTTCTAGAAAGTACAAAAGCCATTCAACTCCTCCTCCTGTATTGTTGCAGGAGAATTTATTCTTGAATGCAAGAGATTTTAAATCTGCTGAAGTAGACTCTTTTGGGAACTTATGCAAGATGTGTACTTGTTGCCCTTGAGAAAAACACCAGGATAGGGTAAATCATTGGACACATGTAGAGTTCAAGTTAGTCAAGGATCAGTCAACTTGTAACTGCTTTTCAAATCCAGCTTAATCTGTTAAAATGAACACAGGCACTGGCCTTAATTATGATTTTGTGTTGCTCTGTTTAATCCCTATTTTTCGGTACAGGTATTTTTTGAGTAGTGTAACTACAATGAAGATTTTTATTTTCTTCTTTCTTTTAACTCAGTGGCTATACTGTTTTATAAACAGCCCTAAACAAACGTACAGCATGGAGAAAATGGAGAAGCTGCAGAATTCCTTTCTCAGCTGCTTGTTTTGATTTAGCACCTGCTTCAGTGCAAGCATGTCTCTGTTCCCAGTGAGTTGGGCAGGTTTTATCAGGTCTGTCTCTCGCTGGGGTTGAGTTGAATTGGCAGGCCTGGGGCAGAGGCTTGTTTAGGTTGCTGAGGCATCCAGCAGGGTGTGACTGGGTCACTGCTCACACACAGCTCATGAGCAGGGACAGCACAGAGGGAACTCACCTGGAGAGGCCCTGCAGGTAACAAGGCCATTCACAGATGTCCAGGCTTCCTCCAGGAATTCCTGAGAGCTCCCAGTGAAAGCCTGAGCAGCTCAGCTGGAAACCTCTGCCCTGTGACCACATTACCTTGTGCACCACACCACTGCCATGCTGGAAAAGGGCTCAGACGGTCAGGAGCTGGGTTATCATGTGGAACCTGTCACGTGAGTGACACTTGGGAGCCTGCTGGAAACCCCAGCTGTGAAACTGCAACGAGCCTTGAGGCTTTTTACTCTGTCTCATATAGCTTTCAAAGTACACTTGAAAAAGCTATAACCTATTATTGTGTCAAGCAACTTGCACCACAGAGGACTTTCTACCCTTTCAACAACATACCAAGCAGTATCCAGATTTAAGAAATTTCTAAACTGTCAAGATTTTTATAAAATAAGCTATTTCAAGCTCATTTTCCACGAGACTAAAACAAAATCTGTTTATGGAATACAATAAACATGACAGAATGATCAACTTTGCGTGTCAAGAGTTGTTGCTAGGATGCTGTTGGATGCTGCTGGATGGATGCTAGGCCACCAGGCACTTCAAAAATGAAAAAATAAATAAATAGGTAAGAGCTGACTTACAGTTTTATACCATGTCACCACAGAGATGTGATTCATCCTGACACAAGTAATACACGTGGGACAATGAATAGAAATGATATGCTTGAATGCACTGAAGAAATCCTGTGATCAAAGGACAGGACTGGAAGTCAGAAAATTATGTCCAAGCCCACTGTCTAGTCTAATGGCACTTTAAAACCTTCTGATGACTCAGTTTTTTACTCGTGAGATTAGGACAACATAAAGCATTTTGAAACACTACTATGCAAAATGCTGTTAAAATTACCTATGGCTAGAAGGGGTCCCATTTCTGGTCACTTTTATGCAATGAGTCCTGAAGCAATTATGAATTACTGGCTCTGGAAAGCAGCCAGGTGAACTGCACCTGGGAAGTTAAAACTGGTTCTGATCCTGATGTTGCTCTTTATGCCTTTTTTTTTTAAGCATTTAAAAACGTCCAGCACTGTCATAAAGGCAAGGTGAAAAGTGTAGGAACAAATTAAATGGCACAACCTGGTTCCTGAGTAGCAGAAAAGGAAAGGAGAATGGCAGAACAAGGAGGATAAGCAGGTCAGACTGGTAGAGCACAGGCCTGGGAGAGAAGCAAAACATCCTGTTTTCTTCAGTTCCTTGTAGTGAACGTCTCTGACCAGCCTTGGAATGAGTTTGGTTTGGTGTGGTGTACCTGCAAACCTACCAAGCATTAAGAGAAAACACATTTCTTTGGGGTTTGGTCTGGACACAGCAAATATTTGTGGGAAACAAAAGGTTAAAAGGGAAGGAAACCAGGTGAGTAGCTACCTGTAACTTTTATTGATTAAAAGAACAGGAATTTGGAAAAATAGGAATATTTTTTTATAAAACCCCAGGAATTAAGAATTCCCAATGCACCATGAGGACAAGCCAAAAGGATGTGTCTTTATAACATGGCCAGAAAGATGAGAGTGCTACTGCCTAAGTGTTCAAGGTTCTTTCACATCCTTTGTAAATAGTTAGTATACAGAAGTTCAGCTCTCATCATTCCCAAACAATCTAAGCACCATAACTGCTCCAGCTTCCTCCTTTTCTGTTAAAAATACACTCCCAAACAACTCATGGAAATCTAGTCAGACTTGGGTAAATTCACAAGGCTTCTCAGAGTTAATAACTGAAACATTCTGGTGGGTGTATTTATTATTCTCAGCATTAGCAAGGTGGAATCTCTGTTTAGACCAGTTCTTCTTGAAATTAACATTTGGAAGCTGGAGCATTCAACCTTTTTATTTCAACAAAATATCTCTTTGGACTTAATCTATAAATAAATCTTAGTTTATCATCTACCAAACTGCCTAAGCAGAAGCAGAGGCTGCTATGAATCACATGTTTGATCTGGTAGAGTGATATCATGCCTCTATGGCAATATTGACTTATAGGGCTGAAGAGTGTATGAAGGTGAATGTGTTAAAACAAAGCTATTTTTCAAAGCATTGAAATTTCAAAATATCCTTACTTTCAAAGAAGAAAAAGTGAAATGGGCTAGTAGAAGAAATGGGTGAAATTTTATGGCATTTGAAATTTGATTCCGACCCTGATGTTCTTTCCCCTTCAATGCTTGATAGAAAAATCCTATTAATGTAGAATAACGTACTTACACCAATTAGATAAACCCATAAACATTACATTTTAATTTAAAATACAGCAGAAGGAAACTTTATTTATTGAGCTCTCCCAGACAGATTCCTGGCTCTGAAGATTTTAAATACCTGGTCTGAATCAAAGTTTAGGTGGAAAAGAACACAAAGATTAAAGATGCGCTGACCTGCGTCTGTTTCAGAGTAACAGCTCTTCAGGGCTCTTCAGAGCCTGACCACTATTCTGCTTACATAGCTCTTGTGTCTTTGTCCTACTCAATTCGGTTGTACTTACAGAAGAACTTCTTGGTCTGTTTCCTCTGTGGGAAAATCACAGAATGTGAAAGGAGGCAGGTACTCATAGGACTATTGGAGGGAGCATCAAAATATTTCTGAAAAAGATGGGATTTTCCTCCCCTTTTTTCCACCACACAAGCTGTGGTGCAGTCTGAGCCTTTTTTTTTTTATTTTTTTTTTCCGCCGAAAATAACTTCAAGGCAACAAGATTTCCAGCATAAAATAAGTGAGGGGAAAAAAAATGAAAGAAAGTAGCTGCTGTGTAGGAGGAGCGGATCAAGGCGCTGAGCAGGTGCGCGCCCTGAGGGGAGGCGCGGTGAGGGATTCCGAAAGCCGGGACCAAATTAAAGACAAAAAATGAACCGCAGCAGGTAACTCCGAGCCGGCGAGGGTCAGCCGGGAGCTGCCCGCATTCCTTCATGGCCGCTGTCCCGCAGCAGCCCCGGACACATTCGGTAAATCCCCTCTCGGGCGGGGCGATGCGAAGGGACAGCGAGTGCCTGACGGGACGGCGGGCGCCTGAGGGGATAGCGGGACCCTGGAGGGGACAGCGGGGCTGCGGAGGGACGAGTGGGTGCCTGAGGGGACAGCGGGACCCTGGAGGGGACAGCGGGGCTGCGGAGGGACGGGTGGGTGCCGGAGGGGACAGCGGGACCCTGGAGGCGACAGGTGGGCGCCCGAGCGGACAGCGGGACCCTGAGGGGCCGGGCGGGACCCTCGAGGGGGCGGGCGGGGTCAGGCTCCGCCCGGCTCCGGCTCCGCCCGCTCTCCCAGGCTGCTCCGCGCCGCAGCCGGGGAGGAGGAGCCGCTTTATCGGGAGCCCAAGTGGAAATTTCCCCGTCAGTTGCCGGCTCCGCTGCGGAGGGAGCACCAGCGAGGACCGCCTACTCTCGTGTTCCCGTGTCGCGCCGCGTCCTGCTCGCTGTCATGTCCAACTACATCCACGTCCCGCCCGGCTCGCCGGAGGTGCCCAAGCTGGACATCACGGTCAGCGAGCGGGAGGGGCCCGGCTACCGCCAGGGCGCCCTGCAGCTGCTGCGCCGGCTGCGCCCGCACTGGAGACCCGAGGAGGTGACGCTGCAGGTACGGGGGTCCGCGGGCCGCTTCGCGCGGGGCTGCGGCGGCGCGGGCCGGCAGGGCGGGGAGCGGCAGGCGAGGCAGGGGCGAGGGCGGGCGGCCATTGTGCGGGGGAGCTGCCGCCTTGTTTCCTCCCCTCTCTCCCTCCCTCCTTCCCCCGCTCGCCGCCGCAGCCCCCTGCGCGGAGCCCCATTTGCTGGGCGGCCCGGCGGCGGGGCGGGGCGGCGCGCAGCATCCCCGGCTGCCTCCTTCCTTCCCTCCCTCCCTCCCTCCTTCCGTCCTCCTCCGGCCGTGCGCTGCCCGCCGGAGCTCGGCTGCCCGCGGCGGCGGCGGGGAGCGCTCCGGAGCCGGGCCGCGGGAGGGAGCGGGAGCCGCCGTGCCTGTGCCGGCTGGGCGTGCCGGTGAGCCGGGGCAGAGCGGGGCGCGGGCCGGCCGAGCAGGCCCCTCCGCCGCCCCGGGCGCTCCCAGGGGCTGTGCAGCCCTGTCGGGTGCTTCCTGCAATAAAAACCAGAATAAATATCTGTCTTGTGCTCGCATCCGGGCTGGGGTTCGGGCCCCACTGGGGCCCGCGCTCGCTGCTCCTGGCAGAAGCACCGCTGCTGTCTCTGCTGCTCTCTAGGTGAGCAGGCATTGGGACTTATGACGAGTCATCTGCCGGAGGATTGGCTGCTTTTGTGCTTCTAGAATATACCGAACATGGCCCCTGGACTCAAAAACTCTAGCCGGTTTGCCTGGCGGAAATAGCGGTTCAGCCTGTGGTTGGTTGAGCATTTTATTATATGCTCAGCTGTGTTATTCAGCAGTTGTTATTACGTGGAGGTGTCTTATTTCAATGAAGTTCTCTTTGGCGAGCTGCTGAACTAATTTGTATAGGAAAGCTGAGCACGTTGAGGTAATGGCGTATAATTTGACTGAAATTTTCTGATGTCTTTTCTTTTCCAAAGAAAAATGGAACTTGACATATGACAGTCCTGTTAGCATGAAAATAAAGCTAATGAGCTTTTCCTAGGTAATATGAGGCAGTGGCCATAAGTTATGCACAGTCCCAACATTTCGAGGTGCAATGAAAAATAACTTTTGTACAACATGTAAAGCTAAACGAGGTTATTAAAGTTCATAGAATATCTTGAGTTGGGAGGGGTCCATAAGCATAATCCAACTTGCTGCTCCTTGCAGGGCTACATAAAGTTATGAATAGTTTTATTGTTTTGGTTCTCTGATGACTGCAGTTCGCAGCAAAAAAAATTCATGTCTTTCATTCGGAATTGTTGAAAAATGAAACCAAAACATTATTTTGTTAAGCAGGGATGACTATGCTTTGGGTAAAGGGGTAGTAGCTTTGAGGAAAAAAAATGTTGCTTCCTTCTGCCACTCCCTTTGCAAGAAACAATGAACAGGATAAAAACCACCGGTACCAGTGGTGTGGAACAGAGTCTCTGTTGTCTGGTCCCACGGAAGTGAAGAAGTAGGAGATCACTGTCTGTGGTTAGAGGTTTCTGTCTAAAAAACGTCTCGAGTTTAGTTTTAACCAAGTTACCGTAAGAGCACACCCTCTCAGCTTGGTGCTTTCCTTTTGCACAGCGGAAGAGCGTTCCATTCACAAAGCCCTTCAGCTCTGGCCTGTTATTTGTAAGCCTCTGGCTGCTGCTGAGGCTGCAGTGAGCGTGCAGGAGCAGCAGTGCTGTGGTTGGGCTCCAGCAGCAGCAGCAGGGTTTGGCTCCAGTGCAGCCAGAGCACATTGATGGGTACCTGCAGGGCACAGACAGGTGCTGGCTCTTTGTCACTGGGCAGGAGGATGCCCTGGAGTCCTCCCTTCCCATGGGTGTGTTCGGCAGGGAGGTGAGGTGAGGGTGGGACTCCTGTGGTGCGTGGAAAATACACCTGACTAATCTGAAACAGCAGAGTGGACAAAGAATAGGTTTAATGATAGCACAGTGATGGGTTTAATGAACTACTGCTTCTTCAGGTGAACTCTGCCATTTGCTACCTTTGCTCTTAGTAATTCTTGGGTCAGAACACTTAGTAAGCAGTTGAAGAGTCCAGAGTTTGATTTGGAAAAGTTAATTAACTTCTCTTGCAAAAATTTACTGTTGTGAGTTAACCTGTTTAGTCAGCTAAACAACTTTGAAACTGTGGTTAGGATAGGTTAATGCTTAATCCTTGCTTTCCCTAAGGTCTATAAGTACCTGAAATCAGGAATATATTTTAACATTTGAATTTTTTTTTGCACCATAGCATAAAACACAAATGTAGGATGGAAGATGAAAGTAAGCCCTGATGATATTAATTTTTATTGCATTATTTATCAGCAAGGCTATAACATCAGAAGCATCACCTGTTACTTTTTGAAATGGAAGCAGCTATACTGTAATGTATCTCCTTTATATGAAGTTATAGGAGAATTTTGTCCCAGTACAAATGTTCAAGTTATCTCACATTGCTAGGGAGAAACAGAATTTTTTTGCCTGAACACTCATCTTCATGTATGTTGTGCACTTGTCAGCTGAAAATGTCCTAGGAACTGCATAGAATTGGGTGCTTGATTTTCTAACTCCTGAGCATTCAGGTTTGCTTTCTCTGCTTTTTGCAGTAGGCACTTTTGGTTCTGGAATGGCTGTTTTTTGGTAATTGCAATGTTGAGTAGCTCTAGTTGGAAGGAATCTTTGGAGGTCTCTCCCAAACTTCTGCTGAGAAACTCACTGCTTGCTAAATTCAGAAACTGGCTCTTGTGAACATCAGAAACAGTTTTGGTTTTTTTTTTTTTTTTTTTTGTTTTTTTTTTTTTTTTATTTCACTTAAAAATGCTTTTCTAGCTCAAAACAGGCCTCCTGAGTTTTGTAAACTGCCTGAATTTTGACAGTGGGCATTCCACTTTTTATATTGTGTGATTCTTAATGAAATATAAAAACATAATTGTCTTTACTCTTTACTTTTTAAAAGAGGTTATGTTACCCTTCCTATGCAAAAACGCGCTCACAGATTGGATTTTTTGCCCGCCTTACAAATTCCTTATTTTGTCTCTTTTGTGGAGGTTCAAGGAAGATCAGTGTTTGCTTACAGTGTGGGAGAATTAGTTACCACTCCAGCAGTGCTGATCCAGGATTCTTTTGTCCCATGACTGTCTGCCTCTTGTAAGTGTGGTGGCACAGGAGGATTCAGTAGGATATGCACAATGCACAATTCCTTCTCTGCAGTGTAATGCTACAATGCAGGGAAAACCTGCACTCTACCAGAGTTCCTTACCATTCTGAAATAATATTTAGTACTGAGAATAAAGGCTACCTGTTTTTTATTGGTGAAAAGGCTTAATACCAATAGTGTTAGTTGATACCATTATTTGGGTAGACCAGAATGGTATATGTGGGAAAAAATTTGTTGAGGAATCATTCAAAGATCTAAAACCATGAAAATGTTAGGCTGGCTAGCAGTGCTCCTGTCCTGGATGAAACCTGAGGAGAGGTGGAAAGAATTTGTTTTGCAAAGGGGATTAAATTTTTCTTAAAGACACTCCATAACCTCCCCATGCAAATCCTGCAAGCAGCTATCACTTCCAAATAAGTTGCATTAATTTGCCTTTTTTAATTCTCTGAAATATTTGGGCGTTTCTTGTTTTTTGGTACTGTGGTTTCTTGGTTTTGTTTTTTTTTTTTCTCCTGGATTTACATGTCTTTGCACTTATCAACACTTGGCATGATTTTGCTACTGCAACACTTTATAATTTGCAAAGATTTGTTCCTGCAGCTATGAAATGTGAATGGGATGGACCCCAGGCTTACAAAAAATTGTACTTTTGCCAGTGAAACAACCACCCACCTGCTTCTATGTTTACCAGCTTAGCTTTTGTGTTTTTTTCTTTGATTTTTCATCCTGAGTTCCACTCAGTAGCTTTTCTTCAGGCAGTATTTTCTGTCTGCTGATCGAATTTATTTGCTTGTGTTGATCTTGATATTCTTTTTATAACAAACTGTCATTTGGTTCAGAGTTCTGAACTTGTTGGAATATTTGTTAGTTTATTTAGACAGACCGAGTGTGCGTTTAAAAGCATTGAAATAATTGCAAGTGTTCGTGTCTGGGAAACAAAGTAAATAAACCAACTTTATTTTGTATCTCAGCGCTGTTAACATTTTTCAAGCGAGATGTTTATTGCTCGGCTGGTTTTGGCACATCACCCCCTTCAGCAGTTGAGAAAGCAGTTGCCACGTGAAGAGGAAGGGCTGAATCCACAGAGAAGTGCTGATAGCTCCAAATGGAGAAGTGATGAGTGAGGAGAAGAATAAGAAAAGTTAGAGCTGCAGCCTGGGCTGCATTACTGATGTTTTGTGGAAAAACTGTAATTTGAGGTGTGCCTTGAACACAGTGCCACAGTCAGGGGGAAATGGCAGCAGGATTGGATGTCCTTGAGGCTGGGTTGGCTTCTCCAGTCTCTTTCAGCTTCTGATGAAGCTTGATAATCTCAGTCCCTGTTTCTAAAGGTTTGTGTGGCGTCTGTGTGGGGCAGAAACTGTGGTGGCATTTCGTGTGAGTGATGTGCCTGATGTAATTCAGCAGTGCATGGCAGAGGGTGCTTGGTGGTGACTGAGGCTGTGATTACAGGGAATCAATGTCTGTTTAGGCACAGCTTGGAGGAGTGCGTGTGAAGGGAGATAACTTATGCTACAGGCTTGTAGCATTGGAAAGGAATAGTCCAAGACAGTTCAGTTCCTGTCCCTCTGCCCCTCCCTCCTCAGCCCCCAGGCATTTCATGTCAGAATCTTCTGGGAGAGGAACAGCAAATTAATTCTTTGGTTTAGAATAAAGTCTTAGGCTCCTTTCCTATTAGCTTTTTTAAACTCTTATTGTTATTTAAAAATCTTTAGCTGTTTTAGTCAGTACTACAAAATTTGTAAAGCCAATCCATCACTTTCAAAGTGTTAATTAGTTACCTGATGCTGACTGTTTTCAGATAGAAGAATATTCTTCAGAAACAAGGTGAGAAATAAGTAATTAATTATTTTTTTCCCTGACATTAAAAAAAAAAAAAACCCACCCAAAAGCAAACAAACAAAAAAAACCCCAACCCCAAACCAAAACAATCCCCCCCACCAAAAAAAAACCAGCCAACCCCACACTGAGGCTGAAGTGTGCATGGTTTGTAGGCCAGGAGAGCCCTGTGAAGGTGACAGCAGCTCCATCTGCTGCCAGCACTGCTGTGTCCATCCTGCTGCCCTGCACAGACCCCAGGAGCTCAGCAGGAGCTGTGCTCAGCCTCTGGCTGAGCTTGGCACAGAGCAGTGTGCTCACTTGCTTCCTTCCTGCTTTTCTGGTATTTTTAACCCCAAATGATGTCGCTCCTGATCATCTGACCCCCTAAATCCTGCAGAGCCACTTTCACCTGCTGAGTGAAATGACCTGGGGGATGTGGCTCCAGAGCCTGCAGACCTCTGAATGAGGCTGGTCATGTGGGAATTTACCCAAGGCATTTCCCTGCAGTTGTACTTTGTCCTTCTTTTGTGAATAGCTACAGAAAGGCAGCTGCAGTAGCTACAGAGAGAGAAATAACTAGCCCTGTTCTAAAGGATTCAGTTCTTGTCCTGTATACCTGTGGATGTGCCTGTGCAGACGATACTTTTCCAGAAAATACATCAACTTGGATTTACAATACAAAGTTGAAGGTTTGTGAGCATTAAACAATCGTGTTATTGAAGTCTGTTCCTTTCTGGAGATCCTAAAGTCAGTCTGGGGTTCAGCAGCAGAACCTGGGGAATTCCTGCTGATTTATGGTTCAGTTTCACATCACTGTTGTGTTTTTATGGCACTGCAGTACTGTTTCCTGAGTTCGTCCTCCTATGGATGTCATAACTCTGTCTAGAAGGGAAAAGTCAGTACTTGAGTCATCAGTACTTTCTACTTTGCCCCATGACACTTTTATTTCTGTCTATTTGTTCTGGTTACATGTGATTGCAATTTCGTTTTCATTCTTCTGAACACTTGGAACAAAGGGATTAGAGAGAAGCTTTTCATGGAACGCCTGCTTATTAGATGGAAGCAGATGCATCATATGCCCTTTCCAGGAATCTAATAACCTAATAACAGTGCTTTTAGGGTAAGCTGTCTCAAAGGTGCTTCATGTCTTGCTTGTACCATGTGCTGCTCTCTGAGACTTGAGTAGCTTAAGTTTATTTGTGGCTTTCTCACCTTAAGTCTGCATTTCATTAAAGAGTTTCTTTTTTTCTAGAAAGCCGTGGATTCAGGCTAGATCTGGTTGTGGGCAGTATAAAAATAATTTCCAGAAATGTTTGAGTTTAGCTTTACCTTTGTATCAGCTCATGTGAAAGTATGTATTAAGCTGTGATAAGCACACGTCACAGTAATTACCTTTTTGTGGATTACAGGCGTGTCAGAACCTTGCTGCTGGAGGTTTTTTGTGTGTTGCATTGTGTTCTAAACCTCTGTTGTCTCTGTATTTTTTTTTTATTTATTCCCAGAATTCTCTACTTTCATTGCATTCTGTGGATTCTTCCATCTTCTTCCACATGGCCTTGATACTTTACTGGTTATCTTATCCACATCATCACAGTCTGTTCTCTGCTTTTCATGCTCATCTGACACTTTTGCTATACATCTCCTGTATTGCTCTGCTTCACTTCAGGTTATGTTTTGGGCAAGGCCTTTTAAGCTGAATCTTTAAATGGTAAAGGCATTCTGAATAAAAGAGTAAAGTGACTATTGTGTTCTTTTACTGGTGGCAGCAAACACTAGATGTTTTCTTATGATGGAATATGGAAATTGTCTACTTTGAATTTTGTTATTAGAAAAGTAAGTGAACCCTTCTGCCTTTTTCAGAAGCAAGAGCTAAAGTGCTCCTGGGTGTAAATAATTATTTGTAGCAGCATGTTACAAATAGATGCTAATCAGTAGAGTTCCTAAATTAACAGTTGAGGGAGTCCAATTTCCTTGTTGCAGATTTCTTTTTATTAGTGCTAATGAAACTTGTTTTAAGGGATAATAGACCTGTGACAGAAGGTGTAATGTGCCCAGCAGTTTCTGCTCAGCAGCGTAACAACTCAAATTCTTAGTTTCTTTGCACCAGCACTATGAGCATATTTTTGGTAGTGTCACTATTTCTGATTACCTTAGAACTGTGTCTTTTTCATAGTACCTTTTTTTAATTTAAAGTACATTTTGGGAACTTTCATCTAAGTATGGCAGACAAGAGACTTTTTGACTTGAACAGCTCAACACAAGTCACTTCTGCAAAGTGAACTTCATACTTTTTAAAGGAATTAATTCTGGGTTTATGTTAAAAGGTGTAAGAATCAGTACTTGTGTGTTGATTTGCCATCTTTAGGTGCTTGTGTCCTGCTCTTGGCTCCCCAGTGGAAGGAAGACACATGCTCACTGGAGAAAGTCCAGCAAAAGTTCATGAAGATTACAGAGGGACCTGGAGAATCTTTCATATTTGGCCTGGAAAAAAGGAGACTTGCAGGGATCTTAGATGTATAAATACCTAAGGGGAGGGGGAATTGAATATAGACATTCAGACTCCTCTCAGACCCCAGTGACAGACAAGGCAATGGGCACAAAATTAAATGTGGGAAGTTTCATCTCAACAAAAGAAAATACTTTTTCACCATGAGGGTGGTCAAATGCTGGAATGTGCTACCAGACAGGTTATAAAGGTTATAAAGTCTCTGGAATTCCTGGAGATCACCCTGAGCACAGTCCTGGGCAGCTGGTTCTGCCTGGCCCTGCTTGGGCAGGGAGGTTTAGAGGATTCCAGGAGGTTCCTTCCTCATCTGAACAGTTTTGTGACTGTACACGTATGACTGGGAAGGTTATGAATGGGTACATTTGTAGTATGAGGGTGTAATTTGTTATTTACAAGCTTTTGAAATGCATTGAAGTACTGCCTGTTCAAATCCATGAAGCACTGCTCAAGCACAGTATCTATGGTGCTAAGTGGAATGGTTTTCTTAGTTGTGCAGTGCTTAACATTGTAACAGCTACTATGAACACTGTTCAGCATGCTTCATTATTCATCTTGAGTTATTAAAGTCATAGCTAATAGTAAGATGTGCCCATGAATTGTAAAGTCTTAATTTTGAGTCAGTCAAAGAGGCCTTGGAAGCAGCTTTATTTGAATTTTTGGTTGCCCTGTCTGGATGGAAGTTACATAATTTTCTATACCTGCTTCTTCAAGACTGAGTGTTTGTAACTGTTCAGCATTCCCTTTGTGCTTGTGGGGATGCAGAGCTGAGTTGCTCACTGCCCTGTGTGTGTGCTTTGCAGCTGTTCACTGGTGGCATCACCAACAGCTCAGCATTCCCTTCCTTGCTGGGGGTGCAGAGCTGAGTTGCTCATGATGGGATCACCAATAACTCAGCATTCCCTTCCTTGCTGAGGATGCAGATTTGGGATGCTCACCGTGTTGTTTGTGCTTTGCAGCTGTTCACGGATGGCATCACCAGTAACTCAGCATTCCCTTCCTTGCTGGGGGTGCAGATTTGGGATGCTCACCGTGTTGTTTGTGCTTTGCAGCTGTTCACGGATGGCATCACCAATAAGCTGATTGGCTGCTACGTGGGGGACACGAGGGACGATGTGGTGCTGGTGCGGATCTACGGGAACAAGACGGAGCTGCTGGTGGACAGGGACGAGGAGGTGAAGAGCTTCCGGGTGCTGCAGGCCCACGGCTGTGCCCCACAGCTCTACTGCACCTTCAACAACGGCCTGTGCTACGAGTTCATGCAGGGAGAGGCCCTGGATCCAGAGCACGTCTGCAATCCCGACATCTTCAGGTGAGCTTTGAAACTCTGTAAAATCTCATTTCATTGTGTGTTTAGGAAGTTCTGCCTGGCCTGAAGGACTTGGAGTTTGAGCAGAAAATGTGTATTTCTGCAAGCCTGTGCTAAGCTGATGTTCACACTGCCTTAGTTCTGGTATTACAGTGCTGAACAGTGAGCCCTGCTGCCTCCACAGAACACTGTACTCATTAAAGGTCTGGTTATTGTGTCTGGCACTTGCACATCACCATTACAGAGGTCATTGAATGTGTTGGAGGTACAGGGGGCTCAACTTGGTTAAAATATTTCCACCTGTTTCCAAGACATTCCTTTTGTGAATAGATACCAGAAAGTTCTACTGAGAAATGATCTTTTAAACTGTTAGCAGTGAGCAGAAAGGGCTGATGTTGTAAGATTTTAGTTTTTCACGTGTGCGCTGAAGTGTATTTGCCTAAAAATAGCAGCTAATTTAAATCAATACTTGGAAAAATAAGCAAGAGGAGGCTGTAAATGCAGGTGAAGTTTGTGTGCTGTAACTGAACTCCAATCCTTCCCCCTTCCCTTCACACAGGTAGTGATCCTAATGAACTTTGAGTCTTGAAGTGTGCTGCCTTATGGCTGTGCTCCTTTTGTTTAAACCCTCTTTGAATTCCTGAGCTGTATTTTTTAGAATTTTTTCAGTTAAATATAACATTAATTTAATTTTAATTTCTTTTAGACTCATTGCTAGACAGCTTGCTAAAATCCATACTATTCATGCACACAATGGATGGATCCCTAAATCCAATTTGTGGCTGAAAATGGGGAAATACTTCTCTCTCATACCCACAGAATTTGCAGATGAGGAAGTAAATAAAAGGTGGGTATTTCATCATGTTCTTTCCAGACTTCACATTCCTTCTGCTGCAATTTGTGTTTGTACAATATCATCAGACTTTGTGTTGCTCAGAAGGCAGATTCCAGCTTAAAAATATTCTTCACGTGGCTTTGAAATCATGGACTTGCTGCATTGTAATTAAAGAATGCTCTAGCAAAGTGGTTTTTCTTCTACAACATGAAATTCTTGAAAAATTGAGAAAACATGAATAGGTAGCTGAAAATGTAGAGGACAAAATGGCCACTGAAGTGTGTACTGTGACTAGACTAAAACTTGGTGCTGATTTCCTCAGTATAGATACACGTGGTACCTACTACTGTTGTGTTCTTCTTGGAGGAAGTACTGGGATGTGAACAAAAAGTGAATGAAATTCATGCAGTAATTATTTTAATCTTTGCACCTTTAAGATGTGTGGGAGTGTATTCATGTTCTGCTCCTGATTCTTGGGCTGCTGTTGTGTTGACAGCACAGATAATCTTCAGAAAATTGTTTTCTGGGGAGGACAGAGAAAAGCAATTGTCATAATTTGACTGCTGTTGTGCCTTGGGAAAGAATGCCCTGATTTGGGAGAGGATCTACTGAACTATTGTCAGGAAGGATGTAGAGAAAAGTACTTCATTACAAATGCTTACTATGGAACACAGAGTCCTAAATATTAACTCTGTTTCCTTATACCTGGAAAGGTTCTTAAGGGACATTCCGAGTCCTCAAGTTCTTCAGGAAGAGATGGCCTGGATGAAGGAGAGACTGTCAAATTTAGGATCACCAGTGGTGCTCTGCCACAACGACCTGTTGTGTAAGAATATTATTTACAACAAGAAAAGAGGTAGGTGTGAGTAGTGAGGGGCTTTGTGCTGTAATTGCTGTGCTGCATCAGTGGTGGTGTTTTACTCACTTGTTGGGTTGAACTCAGTTGGAGCTTTTGAGACCCAGTGTAATGGCAGTGATACCTGTGCTTAATTAGCTAATTCTCATCTGCATGCTACTGTATAGAGGAAGAAAATCAGTGTTCCTTGCTTTTCTTTAATGACCTCGTGAATTTGTTAATCCCCAGCTTGCCTGTATGCCTGGGCTTCAAAGTATGTAACTGAATGCTAATTCTGTTCTGGGTGCATAAAGCTTTTAGGAAGAGAAGATGATCATGCAAGTATAGAAAATAACATGAAAATTGTCTCCTGCAACATTTTGTTCTTGTTTGTGATTGTGGGGAATACCCTTTCATAATGAAGTATCTTAGTGATATTAATTACTGCATTCAGTAACTCCATTTGTTTTCTGCATGAGGTACACAGACATCTTGAAAGATTTCTTTTGTAGATACATGCTTTGTTTAAACAGTTGTAGGCAGCACACATCTTGGCAAAAATGAATTACAGTTTTGTTTCTATTACTATACATTTAGCTCATAGTTCATGTTACTGAGATCTGTTCAAGCTTCCATATAAACCCACAGCTTCTTGATTTTAGTGCTTTGGGGCTTGGTTACTAAGTGAATCAATCAGGAATTAAACCAAACAAGGCAAACTTGTGACACTAAAATGGCCACTGTGCAGGAAAAATACCCCATTTTCCTCCCATTTCAAATACCTGAGCTCAGCTGAATGTGACTAATCAGATTACAAGGTTTTCTCTTGAAATAAGGATGACGCATTCCTTCTAGTAGCTGCATATTTTTGTGCCAGTTGAGTAGGATTGTTGGTATGTAAGTTATGTGCCTTAACTCCTGAAGAACAAGAAGAACAAAACCAAGCTGGTGCTGGTTCCAGTATGAAAACTGGGTCTGTGTACTAACACATTTCTGCATCATATGTGAATTCTGCATCACCATGTGAACTGAGGGAATAAACTCTTTTGGTGATTTGTGTCCAAGTTTCCCTCTGAGTAATACCCCCTTTGAAGGGAATTGCTTTAAGTTGTATATGCCTGTATGTGTATATGCACCCCAACAATGCTAGTAACATAAACCTTGAATTCTGTGAATTCAGTACCAAGTTTGAGGGGTTTTACTGAGTTTCAGTGGTGGACTATAGCTCTCCTTAAAAAGAGAAAGGGGGGAAAGCATGAAAGGTGTGCATAAGACCAGACTTGTGGTCTTACACACTTGGAGTTATGATACTGTAGTACCAAAACTAAATCTCTTTTTACCATGTGGCTTTTTTTAGTGCTGAAGTTACCTTGGCTTTTAGCATTCCAGAGCAGACCCACTGAGATAAAAGTAATTTTTGTAGTCACTTTGCAGCAGATGCATACGACAAAAAGAAAAAGATCTGAGGAATCCCTTTATAAACTTCCCTGTTGTGGTCGATAGGCTTGAAGCTCCTAATTGGAAAAACAAATGCTGTGTGCTTTTCTTTTTGTAAGCAGAGTGGGGGAGAAACAATGCCAGCAGTGCATCCCTTGTGAGCAATCCTACAGTGACAAGTGTGTGGGTGTTTAGGGTTTGGAGACTGGGTGTGGAGAGGGAGGCTTGTAAGTACTTAGGCTTCAAGCAAGCTGTAAACAGCTGGGGGAAACACTTGGAAATGTGAAGTAAATATATTATTAAACTTCTGTTTGAGCACTGTACATGTACTGTGTTGTAAAACTTGTGCAGTCTGGGTGCAGCAGGGACCATTTTCATAGTAACCAATCCCCAATGCCATCTGTAGAAAGGATGGGTGTCATTTGGAAGTTGTTTTTTATAGCACACTTTTTACAGAGCATCAGCAGGAAGCTCAGCTTTAACTGTGAAGAAACATGTATAACTGGAATTGTGTTTAGCAGAGCAAAAGCTTTTCTTGGTATGAAAGAAAATTGTGCAAGAGCACAAAATGTAATCTTTTAAAAGATGATCTCCATTAGGCATGGCATCAAATTGTTTGAAGGTAGTTAACATTTTTAGTGAATGCAATACTCTGACTAAATTCACTCCTCCATCTAGAAAAGGCTCTGTGTGTCCAAAAGACCTTGGTGATCCTAAACTGAAAACAAGAGAAAATGGATTTTCTAGATTAACTACCTTATTTTTTCTTTATTCCTCACTAAAATCTGTGCAAAACTGGTAGTATTGTCTGCCTTTTCAGAATCTGTCACAAAGAAAACATCATTTATTTGTTTTAGTAATACTGTATTTATAATTTTGTTTTTGAATGCTTAATTTGCACATTTACTGGTTGGGAGGATGTGTGGGGATGTGTTGAACCTACAGACTATCAGGATGTACTAGGACTTGTGTCCAATGCAGTGTGAATAGTTATGGCTTGTTCCTGAGCTTTGCCTTAGACTTGTCCTCTGCATTAAATTCACATCAATTTTTCAGAGTTGAAAGAAATATCATAGTCATGCCACATACTGTTTCAAAGAAAAATCATAGTCATGCCACATACTGCTTCTAAGAAAAATCAGTCTCCTGTCCTTATTTATGAGCCTGGAAGAGCATGTTGAGTGTTAACTTCATTTAATGGAGTCCCACTCATCTGATTTGAATTTGTTCCTGCTGTGGCTGAGAGAACTCTGCCTCTTGCTGTTTTGCTAATGTCCATTCTCAGTCACTCAGGATATGGAAATCTGCAAGTGGTACTTTACATAACTTATAATTATCACTGTCATCTACCCCTTGAAGGATATAGTTCAGCACTTCACATTGGATTTATTGCAGTTTTGACATCAAGGTTATTCAAAATATGCTTGAAGCTTTCTGCTGCTTATTTATAGACCTTGTGTTCAGATGCTCCTAAATTTGTTTGGTTTTTGTGGTTGTGGTTTTTTTTTTCCCCAGCGTGACCTGGGAATTTCCAAAAATACCTGATATTTTAAGAGTATTCAAATACTTGCTGTTCAACAAGACCTAGAATCAGAGTTTTTTTCTGTTTCTGTGTGTGCTCTTTTTGCATATATGAAAATCAGCTGGCAGGGAATTGTGTGTAGGTAGATGGATGGTTTTGTTCTGTTTATTCCCTCTGCCTACCCAATGTTTTCTGTGATCCTTGGTAGGAGTGTGTGGGTGCTCAGTGCTTCTGAAGATGGAGGCTTCTGGTTTTGATCTAAAGACCTGTTTTGTTTTGCAGAGCTCTTTTGGGTATTTATGGCTAAATTTATGCTTTGGGTGGGTGAGCTGTTTGTGGTTTCCAAGCGTGTTCCTAGCACAGATCCTTGACTTTGAAGCTGTTTTCCAGGGGCTCAGTGAGCAGGATGGGACAGAACTCAGGGTACATCCCTCAGCTCTGGCAGCTACAGCCAAGACTTGGCAGGGGAAGTGCTTTCCCTGTGAAACCATTGGAAAGGAAAAGCAGCTGGGAAGAGAGGTGTCCTACCTGTCAGACCCCTGAGGAGATCCAGCAGATGCTTTGTTGGTTGCTAGTGATCTATGTAAAAGTGCATTTCTGGGATATGGAATACAGTGAATTCTGCATCTTCCTGTGGGTTTTGTGGGGTATGCTGCATGTTGTCTGCCCTAGGAAATGCATGGAAAAAAGAAATGTGTTTCAGCTTGAAATACTCCCCACTCTTGACATGCCTATTTCTGTCAATAGCCGTAGCTTCTCCAGAGAGCTTGTTTTCAAATTTTCTCCTTTCAATGAAGCACAAAGACACTTAGACCAGTGTCTCTTGCTCTCAGGAATATTGATGGGATGAACAATTTGTATATCTTTGGGAAACCTTGAAACAACAGCTACCTGCTAAGCCAGTAATGTATGCCAGAGCTTTTAGAAGTGCCTTTCTCATGTGAACTGCAGTAAATCTTAAAATACACTGATTATTTAAACAACGACTGCAGACTTTCTTCTGCTTTTCCTAAAGCAGGGTAGATGTATGTGTGTGTATGTATTTATATGTATAAGTACATCTATGTTGCACATTTTTGAAGCAGCAAATGTCAAAGTTTTTGCTTTCAGTTCCACAGAAAGAACTGTCCATATTTATTTTGAGCCGTTGTGCAAAAATTAATTTAAAAGGTTGAGTTGCACAGTAGTGTGAGTCTGAAATGGATCAGTGTAAATGCAAAGCTTTTTTGCTTTGAACTTTTGTCTTATCAAATGGGAGTTTGCCAAGTTTTCTCCATCTGCTACCCAAGGGCTGGGTATGTCCTTGTTCCTGCTTTGTGAGAACAGTGCCTGGTAACAGCCCCACCCATATCTTGTTAGCTTCAATTTCTGCTTCTATGTAATATTCTTTATATCTGGAAGTAAGTTGTTTAAATGTAATTAAAAATTCTTGATTGCACCTAGGGATGTTCTAGGTGAAATCTGCTAATGAAAAATTTCAAGTATTTATGTCCATGTTTTACTAGCAGACTTTCACCTGCTGTGTTTGGATTTTAGGTGAGGAAGGAAGAAAACAAACCACTCAATACAAGTGATATTAAATGTCTGGGGGGCAGAAGGGGCTCAGGAGATCACCTGTGTAGCAGAATATTAGCCAGGGTTGGGATTTTAACTGGCTTTAGAAGAACGCTCCCAACAAACTTTTCCTGTGCTAACTTGGTCTGGACATTGGTGAAACTATTTTACTTGAGGTGTACAATATTCCTGAATCTTAAGGAGGGAGTGTAATAGGCACTTAAAATCCTTAGTCTAGGAAATACGTACATAATGTACTTAATTTCAACATTGCTCCTGATTTTCTTTTTAGCCTGGAGTTTTAAGTCATGTTAAAAGAGTATTCATTTTAATGGAATGAATGTTTTTGGTAATTAAATAATGCAGGTAGTGGTAAAAAAAAGAGTATAGAGAGGGAGAAGGGTGCAATGGTGAAAATTACTTATTTCAGTATAGCAGTGAGAAATGTAACATTTTACTTTTTAATGTTCTAGTGCAAACAGATCTTATGTTAACCCATTGCTTAAATTTCTGGTTTTTATAGTATTTTTCTGGTTTCCATTAAAATACAAGAGTCTAGTTTTACCTGACCAATCTCATTTACATTTTGACTCTTCTGTGTGCTGTGGACACTCTTGAGCAGCTTCAATGCATTTTCCCCAGCTTCAGTGCAGGTGAACATAATTTGGAAACATTTGGGGCTGTGTTTTGCTGCTTGATCATCCCTTGTTTACACAATGCTGCATAGTTTGGTAGCTTTGGCAACCTCAGTCTGATGGTTTCTTGAGGCTGGTTGAATCCGGCCTAAAAAAAGCAGCACTGTGGAGTAATCTTGCTTTTTAAGAGTGGTAGAGGAAACAGGAAGTATCAGCATGTTGCAATGTGTTAGTCCACTGTGACTGCACATTTGTGTGATAAATAAACAGGACTGTTACTTTTTAGTCAGGGGGAAATTGATTTGCTATTTCTACATAAAGTTTAAAGAAAGAATGTGCTGCTGTACTTCTCATTTTGAGAGTAAGGGAGGCCCTCATGTGGTAGAATTTAATATTGAAATTCTCCTGCTCAGGTTTGAAGCAGAGAGAATTGTGAGCTCTAAATTTAAGAGCTTTGCTGAATGAATATTTACCCTTAAATATCTCATAGTGTAGAAGTCAGAGCCTTACCCTGAAATGTCTGAGCGCACACAACTAGGTACAAGTGGGTTTGTGGTTTGTTTTCCCCAGAAATCTTCAAAGGACACCAAAGGATCAGGGCTGGTGCTTGATTTGATGTGGACTCTGATGTTGCTGCTGTTGTCTCTCACACAGGTGATGTGCAGTTCATAGACTATGAGTACTCTGGCTACAACTACCTGGCTTATGACATTGGAAATCACTTCAATGAATTTGCAGGTAAGAATTGGGTTTCTGAGGTGAGAGTTGAGTGGTTTTACTAAAAACCCCAATAAACTCATTCTTGTTTTGTTGGTGTATCTGGTTGCATGCTTACAGCTGTCCGCTCAGGATGTGTTGCTGTCTCATTGTGCAGACCAGTTGTGCCCTTGCTTTGCAGGTCTTCTAGGCCAGGGCTGGAAACATCATGTCCTAAGTTCTGATATTTAAGTTCAGAGCACACAGCTTTCACCCTGTCCTCCTGTGAGGTGGCACAGCAGACAGCCCACTGTGCTGAAGTACTGTGGATGGCACTCCAGAGGTGCTGTGCTGACAGTATCCTGCGGGATTCCACAGTGCCAAAGGGCAGGATTCTGTGCTTGGTGCTGGTTTTCAATGTCTGCACCAAGCACTTGGCCTGTCCTAAAACAAGAAGTAAAGGCTCAGACTATGTCATAGGGAAGAGGTGGGGTTTTAGGAGTATGGTGTTTTTAGATTAATTTATTAGCTACTTCAAATTTTTTACAGCAAGTGCCCATTCCCCTTACTCCATAAGGGAGAAATGACCTCACGTGTGTGCTGTACTATTTCAGAGCATGGGCCAGCAGGGAAAACCTACATAATGATCAGAGCAGATGGAAAGCACACTGTGGAGAAATGAAGAGCCTTAATCTACCAACTGCTTCACAAACAATGTTCAGTTTAGATAACTTTAAAAAAAAGGAAAAAATCACTGTGTGTGCTTGGTAATTTGAAGTGTATAGTTGGTAATTTAAACATTTGGAAAGCAAGTTAAATTAATGAGAATTCCTGAATTCACTGGGAGTGATAATGGAAGTGAACTGTGATCCAGGCTTGGGGCTCCTGGGGGACTCCCTACAACCTGTGACTAAGCACCTCCAGTAGAGGAAGAAGAATAGGATAAAAATGAGTTATGGGCTCCTAATTCTACCAGTGCCCTGTGGAGGACAGAGGCAGAGTCACTGTAAGTTTTCTTCAGACGTGGGCTCAGTGATAACTGGGGATGCATCTGGATTTGGCTTGGGATGTTGTGGCATACAAGTCTCTTTTCCTACAAAATATGTCATATTTGATCTGTTTGTGAGGGTTTTTGTTTCATAAAGCAAATACCTTTTCTTAAGCTTTTTCTCAAAGCCCAAGGTATTGAATCCCAACATATAGGCAGACTCTATCTGGCTGAAAACATCAATTTGTAGTGTAGAACACTCTGATTTGTATGTGGGGCATTCTTGGCAGCATGTAATTGAAGGTGAGGTTAAAGTAAAAACGTGGTTATTTGTTCCCATCAATCTGTGCCTGTGTGTTGGGCTGGGAAGGGGCACAGTAATGGACTACTAGTGGTAGTACTAGAGGATTTCTCGTGGTCTTTTTATGCAACATAAGGTTCTGATAGTGTTCTTGTCTTTTTCCTAGGAGTAAATGAGGTAGACTACAGCCTTTATCCCAACAGAAAATTACAGGAGCAGTGGCTGAGATCTTACCTTGAGGCCTACAAAGAATATAAAGGATTTGGCACAGAAGTCAGTGAAAAAGAAGTTGAAGTTCTGTATGTCCAAGTCAATCAGTTTGCACTGGTGAGTGACAAACACTTGATTAGAATATTTTAAATGATGCAGAGAAACCTGATACTCTCTGAACAAGTGCAGTTGCTATTTTCTTGAATTTGAGTGTAGTGACATGAGAAGAAAACTTCCATGAGAAATAAAACTTTGCTCTTCTATGGAAACTTGCTTCTCTGTTGCCTATTAAATATTCTCTCTAGAATATTCCTGGTGAAAGAGGCACTGCATATTCAGAAAATGAGGAGATGAGCTTTGAGTGAGGATTTCTGTTGGCCTGGCAAGTTTAAGTTGGCCACAGCTTATGGTGGGTCTTTGAATTTTTGCTTGTAATGGTGAGAAGACAGAAGAACAAGGTAGTGCTTCATGAAGACACAAAAGCTTTAAAAGCCTTTTTTAAAATAAGATAACATTCTGTTAAACTAGAATATATGGATTTAATTTATTTTGTCTTTTGCAGATAAACAGGTCACTCTAGAGTCTCTTGCTGATCTTGTTTTGCCTAGATGATGTGACAGGAGATGTTACAACCAATGTGCTTGCATGTTTTTTCTTCTGAAGAATAACATTTGTAGGAGGAGTAAGGCTCAAGTGACCACTTTGGCCTTATTTTAGTCCTCTTTCCTACTGATTCAGGCAGTCCTCTGCTACTGTAATACCCTGAGTTTTCTGGCAGAAGCTACTGGCTGCAGTGAGGAACTAGAGTTAACAGGAAGTTGATTATTAAACAAGATTTAAAACCAATTGCTTGTGTGCTACTATTCTTTTAAAATGTTGGTTGTTACTGTCCAATTCAGCTGGCCCATTCATTTAGGGTACTTGGAGCTGCAGTTTAGCAGGCTGGTGGCCTGTTTGAAAATAAACAGCAGTCTTTGGTCAGTTTCAAACATTGGCCATAGTCATGTTTAAGAGGATGGAGTTGTGTTTGGAGAGCAGGTCAGGATTTACCTGTAGAATACCTGTGGTGCACAAGCACCCTGTGACTCCTGTGTCAGGTCGTGTGGGGAGCTTTGGTAAGGGAAAACTTGACAGAAAGTTCATGGATGTTGATGTAGGGTGATGAACTGCAGCTCTCTGGCCAAGTTACCTGAACCAGAGGCACAGGATTCACTTGGGTACAGAACAGTTGCTGTTTGGAGGTGGTTTCAGCTGTGTCCATGGATGTCTGCTAAATTCCTGGTCAAGTGTTCCATGCAAGCTTCAGGAAGCCATTTAGATAATTAGTATGAGCAGTCATCTACTGAAGTTCAGGGTCTGTCCAGAAGTGTCTTCCACAGGACACTGTCAAGCTTATGGCCATCACATGTTCATTTTGAGGTGTTTTAACATCATGTCATTAATGTGATCCACACTTTCAATCTGAAAGTGAGCAGAGGCCTCCAGGGTGCTTGTCTGGGCTCCTAATGGCAGTAAGTCTGGACCAGATGAGAAACACGTGTAGATGCTGATGAAGTAGAGCTTTTCTTAAAGCTTTACACCTCTCTTTGTCCAAGCCAGCAGTGAAAGTGAGTGTAATTATACAGGTCTAAGGGTGAAATTGACAATTCAAAATGAATCTCCTGTTTGCGCTGGAGTTCAATACTTGTGGAGTAATAGAAATTTACAGCAGTAGATGGTAGTTACATTTCTGTGCATTTTTTTAGCATGGTGCACATAGTCATACAACAATCTGCTTAATAGGTGACATAGTTTATAAATGGAACATTGTTTCTCTTGACAAGCAGCAATCGGTTGCTGCTTTCAACATGGGGAGGGAGTTAGACTCCAATGGATTTCCTTGTCTGCTTGTGAGTAATTTATTCTGTAATACTACTTATAAATCTCTTTGGTAAAGAGAGATCAAATGACTTTACAAAAAGATTGGAGTTTGAGTGTTCTCTTATAGATGAAGTTTTGTCTCTGTGAGAATGACATGTGTTAGATTTAAGATAAGGTTAATTTTTGCTGCTATTGTTTTTTTCTTTCAGGCTTCACACTTCTTTTGGGGATTGTGGGCTCTAATTCAAGCCAAATATTCCACCATTGATTTTGATTTTCTAGGGTAAGTGTGTTTGCTGTGTACAATCATGGAATACTAGAGGGTGGAAGGGACTTGTGGGGCCATTTAGTCCAACACCCCAGCTCTCAGAAACTGAGATCTGAGCAACACACCTGACCTCTGTGGTCATACAATAGAACTCTTCATTTGTAAGGGAGAACAAGGCAGTAAGAGCTGTCTGTCAGTGTTTTCTGTTGCTGAAAGCTCTCTAAATTATGTGCCCCTGGGCTAAAACACGTGGCTTACAAGGCAAGGAACATAATGCTTTTGGGAATCAAGTGTTTTTTGCGGGGGAGATAAAGGCATGAAAGGCAAGGTGGTCAGTAAGGTGTGCTATCTGTCAGGTGCAAGACCTACATTTCCAGCAGTGAGAGTCAAGGATATAGTGCAAAAGAGCTTGATTACTTATTGCATGGAATATTGATCCTGGAAGTTAAGTTCTGTTTCAGGTAGATATGTGTCTTTCTCCTTTTTAAAATGGTCTTTCATGGCAACAAGCAGAGGAATTAATTTCTCCATTGGGGACCGAGCAAGGTGATAGAATTCATCATTTTCCCTGGCAGGAGGCCCCACCTGAGGGTTTTCTGGGCTGTATAATGTCATTTTTGTGGGTGAGGCCGATGTGGGCCCCCGATGGGCTGCAGTACCCGGCAGTGGCCGCTGGAGGGCGTGAAAACACCGGCGATAACCCAAACACGTGTGAGCTTCGGCGCCTCTGTGTAACCATCGGGATCCAGAATTCCTGCGGCACTGCGCCTGGGGGACAGGCCTTTAACAACAGCCAAACGCTAAACCTCTACCCTTGATAATCCTGCAGCTGCGTTTTGCAAGCTGGGATTGGGGGGTGGTAGAGAAGAATATATTCTATAGAACATATTCTATAATATCATTGCTCTGTTCCTAATTTCTTCCTTTGACAGCTGCTAAGAGTCAGTTTTGGAAACAGGGTGCTGGGGTCAGTGGAATTTTGGCTAGTCCTACTTAGCATGGCCGTTGTCATGTGAAGTGTGAGCTCCTAACCTGGAATGTCTCTCTCCCTTTGACCAGGTATGCAATTGTTCGGTTTAACCAGTATTTCAAAATGAAACTGGAGGTCATGGCGTTAACTCTTCCTGAGTAACGAAGAGGAGGACTCTTACCAAGTGGATAGACAACCCCTGAATCTTTTCTCAGAACAGATACTGGAAAAAAGCTAAACATTTGTTGAAGTGCTGTAATGCTCACTTGGTGGTTCTTGCTTTATAAATAATGCCTCTAGACAGTCCTTCAATGTTAAATTTATTATGAAGAACATACGTACTGCTGTTGATATAAAACGGATTAGAAACTTGCTAAATCTATAAAAAGTTGTAGAAATGGCAATTTAATCCTTCTTTGTAATTTAACATATGTTGTATGTGAATTATTTATTACACGTTTAACATGATTCCGTTGCTGCTTTCATCAGTTTGTGTTAAAGTTGGGTGCAGACAGTGAAGTTGTTCCAAAGGATTTGTTTAACAACTTTTTTTATTGAGGTTGCATTCACTTAGGCTGAAGACATGTCAGAGACAATTGTTCCTTTAGAGGCCTGTGAGCAAAAGGAGTGACACAGACTTGTGAGATCTCTAGTGTGGTGTAGCTGCAGAGAGGGGTTAGGATGATCTTTATTTTCCCCCCTGTTTTTTAAAGGTAGCTTTCCATAGGATGGTACTTTTCTTTTGCACAAGAATCAAACAGCTTGTTGAAATTATAAATAACATTTTGATTTTTTTTTTTGGCCTGGATTGGGCTGTAGAAATGTTGAAGGTCTGTGACCACAAGGTTCTCTGAGGATCTTGTTGGGCGGACAGCCTGCCATCCCCAACTTCCTGGGAAAGCTGCTTGTTTATTACGTGTACTCTTAGAGTCAAAGCACCACTATTCCAAATCTCTCCTCCTTTTTGCAACTCGATCCTGGATTTGAACTCTGCTGTCTGTATCTGTTGTGCTCCAGTGGCAGAACGGACTGTTGGACCCGAGATAGGAGAGCAGAGCTCCTGTGGCACTGGGAGCAAGACACAGGTTCACAACTCCTGTATCGATGACAACTTTCTGCTTTGTCCCCTTCTGACCTTGGACTCTTAAGTCTTAACTGCCTGGCCCTGTAGTTGTGCAGATTTTGGTATGTCTGGTGGTTCTTTTTTTTTTTTTTCTGTCAACAAATTGCTTTTGAAAGCCTCCAGTGTGAAGGACATTATGGGAAAGTGTATGACTTTGGCAGTGAGGCTTTGATCATCTCACACATTTTATTTCTTAAAGCTATTATACCAAGAATGGTCTGGATTACAAACTGTTAACTGAAAAGAAAATGTTTACCTAATGGAACAATGCATAAGTTTGTGTGGAAAAGAGACTTTAACTGTGAAAGGGAGGGTGGGCTGGGGGGCAGGAGATGGGGAGGAACCCACAGCAGAAAGCTCAAGCCCAGCAATGCGGTTTGGGGCCAGGCAGACTCTGATGATACTCTGAAAAACTTTGCACTTTGGTCACACAAGTGCCCACGTGTACAAAGTCTGAGCGTGTGCACGAGCACATGCAAACACAAACTTAGCTGGGGAGTCTGTTGTACAGACTCCAGCAAAGATATTTATTCAAAATTGCTTTATGGCACATGGCAGCGTGAGTATGTGTGTATGGCATGTACACACCTACGTACACGTGTGCTTTACAGAAGCTTGGAGTGATTCAGGACAAAGAAAACTCATGTGAATGAAAAATCTTCACCAATAAAGACCATTTCCAATGGTATTCTGTTGTTTTACAAAAGCACCGTTTAGGAGTTTTTTTCCTCTTGTTTATATTAATCTGTGAATGTTTTCATTTCATTTTTATTCAGTCAAAACCTTAAAAATCTTTATACAAATGGTTAGAGCTGGGAGTTTTTTTGTAACTTGAAATGAGGTAACCGTTTTCATTAGCTGGAGGCTACTATACTGGACAAACTCTTTGATTTGAAACAAATAGCTTAAATAGACATTTATAATTTACTTTGTAGCAGTTATCAAGGATGTTGCTAGAGCTCATGAAGGCACTGAAGTCCTTAATCTTCTGTACTTTCTTCCTATGGACTTTACTGACATTTGATGAATAATACCCTGCTGTCTTGTATTTCCTTTAAGTTCAACAAGATGTCCTTGGAACTAAGATTGCTAAAGATTTTTGAACTCTTTGTTACTATTTTCTTCCAAGCAGTGGCTTTATTTCAACAGTGTTGCTTTGTATTTATGAAATATTTTGAAAGAAGGCTGTGAAGTTCATTTGGTCTTGGGAAATCCAACAGCTGACAGATCCTGTTTCCCAATGGCTAGCAAAACACATTCCCTTTTCAGGTACCAGTACTACTTAGGTTTGGAGTTACTGTAATTTTTGTCAGTAGCATTTTGTTTGTACAGCTCAAGTAGCAATAACTGCAGGAGTGGAAGTTTGCTTCCGCAGAACCAAAGCTTTTCCTGAGTGCAGCTCAGTCTCATCCCTGTGGAGGGAGCCCTGTGAAAGCACTTTGAAGCAGGTGGCAAACAGTCCCAGCTTTTCCTGAGCCACTTTGAAGGAGCACAAGGACCATCCCAGGTTACAGTGGTGGACTTTGCAGTACTGGTCAAGGCTTTAAGTTTGCACGTTGGAATTCACTTCTGCACTGCTCTGCATCAGCTTTCTCTCAAGAGGAGTGCAGGTTAGATCCATTTGTGATAGCTCTGAGGAAATACTGTAAAGCATCTCCCAAAATGCAATGCCAGTTGCCTTGAGCCTTGTTCCACATCCCTTTGAGCCAGTAGCACTCGGATATCCTCGTTTCCTGAGGCATATCTGCAGATGCATTCAGTTGGAAGTAGTAATTTGCATTGCAGACGGTAAGGTAGCTTGAAACTGTGAATACAGGACATTCTGAATGTAAGTTAGGTACTAGAAAACATGTACTTGTTTCGCTTAATTTATCTTGGTCTCTGTAGTAGCAACATGAAGATACTGGAAGGAGGACAAAAAAAATGACTGAGCTCTAGAAACATCCTGTAGTAGTTTTGACTGTGATTTGCCAAGAAGATACTCTGTTGCCTTTGTTAAGCTAAGGGCATGAATGCCAAAATTAATAATTCTTGCTGTAGTTAAAGCTATATTGTAAATATGAAGAGGATCATTAATCTGGGCATTCTTGCAGAAATAGCATCAAGTCAATAGACTGTAGTGGCCTGGTTGCTTTTGTAAAGCAGAATAGTGTGATTTTTTTTCCTTCTCATTTCTGCAGTCAGATCTGGCTAATCCAGACCTAATTTCTTAGGTCACTCAAGCACTAAAGCTTTCTGCATGGTCACTAGTCTCCTGTCACATAATTTTAAATACCTTCGTTGACACTTGTTGATTTGCTTTTTAAAAGGATGTGATATTTGCATTGACCAGGTCTGACTGTACATGTATATACAACAGTGTAAATAACCATTTGTAAATTAGTGTGAATTGTACTCTATCTTGCATTTATGGACTTGTGTATTGCATTGTATTCTCTCCTATTTTGTAGAAATCTTGTTGTAAAGAAGAAATCTAACTCTGTGTGCGGACTTCTTTTGTTAAATTGATTTATAATGCAGCATAATACTTTCATGTTAAGATATCCATTTATAGCCTTGGACACCCAGTGTCTTTTCCCCCCCATTAGCTTTTTTGAAATCTTGCCCTTGGGAATGATTCTATACAGTACTTAGATTAAGAGAAAATCTTTTCTAATAATAGGGCAAACCATGTGCCAGAGGTGTCTGCAGTACCAGTGGGATAGGGAAAGCTGTTTAAATGGTTTCTTTAAACTTCCAAACATTTCCTGTTCATTCTTGAATGCTGTTGACTTCTAAACTAAGGGTGTTGGATCGAAGCACTCCTGAAGTGCGTGCTCCCATGGGGACACTGATGGAGGTAGCTGTGATAGAGTCCCTCAAATGCTTCTGGAGGATATAGCCTTCTAATAGGATTAGTTGCTACCTTGTAAATGCTTATGCTGAATGCCCAAATCACTCATAGAGTTCTGTGAATTAATTTACCTCAACATTAGAACTATTGGTACCCCTTTAGAGTATTTAAAACTTATAGCTGAGATATTTTCCCTGTGTGTTCCTTCTCCCTCCTCCTCGTGCCCACAATCCTACTTCTTTTAGCATAAACATGAATCTAAAATCTTCTTTCCATACTTGGCTTATCCCTATTTCCTTTTGGGCTAAAATTACGTTCTGCTTTGTCAGTGCATGACTTCTGACCTCATCAGAATTTTTTTTGTGTAAAAGTCCCTTTCTGAAGAGGCCTTTAACCTTGGAAACACAGACATAACAAAGGTTAGTTTTTTCCCTGACTGTGTTTCATCACTGTTGCCTTTCATTGTCTGTTATGAACTCCATGGTGTCCTTCAAGCTCTTAGTTTGTTCTTCTCACTGGTGTGTTGAATACCTCAGCTGGAAAATTCTGGTTTGCAAATCTTGCTCTCCATCTGACAAATGGACCTTGATGCAGTTTGTACAACCTCTCAGCCTTACCTGTGGTGACACTTGAGGTTACAAGGGTCCTGGGAAGTGAGTTTATCCAAGAAGTGCTAGTCAAGAGGAGGGGTGGGCTTGGTAAATAAACAGACATGTCTCAGTGTCTATTTCAGGTAAATGTAAGTAAAAGGAAATCACTCACGTGGGATCTCAAGTCTGTGCTGTAGCAAGATATTGAATATGCTTGTTTACTCTCATGGTTTAAGGACAAGAGCAAATTATAAAGGGTAAAGTTTGTTTCAGAATGGAGCTCAGATTTTTTTAAAGCCTTTGGTAGGTAACAAAAGATTTCAAATACTCTTTTGTTACTCATACCGAAAGAAATCTTACAATTGGGTAACTTTTTGATGAAATAAAACTTTGTTCCAAACCGCAGTGACGCTGTGATCTCTTGTTTGGGGCAGTCCCTGCTCTGGTTAGCAGAGCAGGTTGAGCATGTCTCAGTGTCTGTTTCAGGTGCTTGTGTGTTCCTTGTTTTCATGGTTTTTTGTTATTTGTTGTATGTTAAGATTGCTGAGCTGCTGCACTTGGCAACTATCTACTGTCATCTTCCCCACCCAGCAGGTTGTAATCACGGCAGTGGAGCAGAAAGCATCTTTTCAGACCTGAAGGGAATGCAAGGCTGATGTGGAGCAGTCTTGCAGATGATTTTTCCTCCCTCTTTATGACTGTGAGTGGCAAACTGATTGTTTCCAATAGCTGTGAAAGGCAGGAAAAACCAAGCCCTTTGAGCCTGTGCAGGGTAGATGTTCTGTTAACCAGACACAGGATCTTTAGGAAAGGGGCTCTCCACAGTGAGAAATCACACCACTCCAGATGGAATGTGTTGGATTAAACCAGACTTTGTGGCTTAGAGACCCTCAGTGGGAAGGCAAATGTGTGGAATGTTTGCACAGACTGGTTGTAAGGAGGTGCTCCATCCAAGTGAAGTGCTGAGACAATGGATAAGGCATTGTTTGATTTTTAAAATGTTTCTCTTTTAAAGTGACTTTTACAGTTGGTCTGATCTGTAGAGATTATGTAATTAGGAAACCAGTCAACCTGTGGAGAGAGGGAAGAGACTTCAAAAAATAAAAAATCATTTATAAAAAAGGAAGCACCTTTGTAGCTGATTAGTTTACAATTCATTGTGATTTGGGCTTTTCTGTGTACTTGATAGCGTGGATGGTGCTCTGCACAGAATTCTGTCATAAAGGGTTTTATTACTGTTGGGAAATGTCAGAAAACTGGCATGGCCCTGAAGACCACTGGGACCTTAGATGGCCAGACTTGACCAGATGACCAAAGTTTTGGTTCAAGGTTTCACACTCTGATCTGCAGCCCTCTGAAGTTGTCCAGCTGCTATCACAGTTCCCTCTGCTGTGGAATTTAGTTCGTGCACTTCCCCAATGTCTTTGGTTTGGTGTTTGTAGAGAGGTGACACAGAGGGAAAATTCATGGAAATTAAAAGGAAAGGAAAATAAGTTACTTGAAATCTATCAAGCAAACTTTTATGCTAAATGCTGACATAATTTCAGGTGCTGCACCAGCCTATTTTTGTGGCATTGCAATTGTGTTTTTCCCCTGTTAAGTGGTTTTGGGTTTTTTCCCCACATAGAGACCCATACAAAATGCAAGATGAAAGAGACCCTGAAAGAGAAATGTAAAAATACTGTATAAAATGGATAAAATACAGCTTGAACTGGAGAAAAAGTACGTGTTTCTAGATTTTTGGTAGTAGTAATTCCTAAGTATTATCAGAAAATAAGTGTCCAGCCTTCAGTGTGTGAAAGAGTTTTTATTTTGTAGCAAGTTTCCATGTACCATTTTGTATCACAGTGTGCTAGTTAATGCTGCTGTTTGTGCACAAGTGCTTTGCATAGTCTGAGCACGGAGGATGTTCCCAAAATTTGAGGTGTGGCTTCAAGCTAGAGCCCTTGGTTCTGAGCCTCTCCACTAAAAACTCTCTGAACACTTGCAGACACAGGGCCACAGCATATGAGGAATATTTTCCATTTTGTGTCATTTTCTTTGTTACTGCGGATTTTTCAGTGTTCTTTTAAACACAAGTCCACTTGTGTCCTGTGAGTAAACTGAGCTCAATTTGTAAAAGAGCCTTTGTCATCCTCTAGCACTGTCATCCCCCCAGAGTCCCCCTGCCTCTTGTGTGTTGTGGTGTTTAGGTGCATCATCTATTCATTGGAGTGAATTGTATTTCTTTTGAGCTAAATGTGATTGAAACTATTCTAAGGCCTTCTACCACTGATTAAATGAAGTAATGTACCTTTCAAAGAGATTTATATTGTGTAAATAATTTCAAAGTGCAACAATAAAGCTGGTTTCTAATGGCGCTGTTGGTATATTTTGTGATGATTTTGCTTTCCCCAGGTTTGGGAACTCTTGGTACAGAATAGCCAAGAGCTCTTAAAGGGTTTTGGCAGGTGCCCATATGCATACCTCTTCATGGGAATGACAATGCAGCTAAAAATAAATATCTTGAGCCAGAATTTGCCTTGCACCACGTTAACAATTAACAGTTTGGCATGTTCAACAGGCTTGGTCATTGTCTGCTGAAATGTAACGTGGGAGACAGGATTTACATGGAATGTGGCTGTCAGGAGGGATCACTGCCACTGAGGAAAAGGAGGAAAGCATGCAAAGTTAGGGCTGCACTGGAGTTCAATTTATGCCTCATAAGTGCTGTTTTACCTCTGGGGCACCATTTTATAGGCTGATCCATGATGCTGGAAATAAGCTCTGCACGCAGTGCCAGTGCACTGGGTTGGATACTTGCTTGTGGATCAGCTGGAATGTGCTCAAGGCCAGGCTGGATGGGGCTCTGAGCAGCCTGGGAGGGTAGAAAGTGTCCCTTTGTGTCCATCCAGTTGGAACTGGATGATCTAGGATTCCTTCAGATCTCCTGTGATTTCAGTTTAATAGGAGATGGTCAGAGTGTGGCTGGGTTTCTGGGGTGACTGTCCCTACTGAATTGCTGCTCAGAGCCCTGGGATGGGTGATTCTCTCCATCTGCTGCTCAGACCCTCAGCTCTGGCTGATCATTGTTCACTGCTGTGGCTGCAGTGGGAAGGAGACCTGTGCTGGTGAGTTAATCCAAGGTAACCTGCAGTCTTTTTCTTCCCTAAATAAAAATCCTTCACTCAGTTTGGCCAGAACATTCAGAGTAAGCTCAGACTGAGATTGAAGTTGTCCATGGGAAGTAATGAAGAGATTTTTTGGGGCCAACCCAGAAAATATGGTCCTGAGTAAGTTATTAATTCTTCTTTAGATAAAGAGCAAAGTACAGACATAAAATAGAGGGGGAAACAATGGCATGTGTAGTGGACTCCAATGCCTAGGATGCTTAAATGTCAGCTGTATAAAGTATGCACTCCCAGGAGTTTTCCTATTCCAAAATAGGACATTTAAACTTAATAACAATAGAAAGCTGATTTGGGTTATTTAGGATGTATATAGGATTATAGGTTAATATATTTGACATGAATACATTGTTAATAGATACAATGATTAGATCTATATATGTTTCCTTCCCTTGTTAATATTCCCTACAACCACTAGGCAGTTTACCCTTACCCTGGTCTCTTGCTGTGCTGTTTAGAATAACGTTGCTCATCTGGCTTCTAGATTTTTAGGAGTGTGAAAGGATCAATGTATAAAACTGTTGAAGTAAAAGTACTCACCTGAGGCCAAAGGTGATGTCTACTTGAAACTATTTTCTGGCTGACCAGGTGTTCTGCCATTGATGGGGGTGATTTCAAGGGCACAGACACCAATGGAAAGAATGGTCTTATTTTACTGTGAGTTTTAAGGCAGCACAAAAGTAAAATGATACATCTGA
>JAWMQZ010000056.1:72951067-73005902 GCA_035584835.1 Tangara arthus | reverse complement strand
GGATCCAGGGGCAGCCACAGCTGCTCTGGGCACCCTGTGCCAGGGCCTGCCCACCCTCCCAGGGAGGAATTCCTTCCAGATATCTGGTCTGAACCTGCCCAGAGTGGTGCAGAGACCAAATCCCACAGGCAGCACCACAGTCTGTCAGGGAGACTGAGATTACAGACATGAGCCTGGTTCTAAAATACCTGGAATACCTTTAATGGACTTGAAGCCATTCCTTTTGTTAAAGGGAGGTGACAAGGAGACTTTGCTGCTATTTCTGAGCCTCTTTACCAACCCACCCTCCTATTTTAGGTAGGATGGCACAGAAAAGCCTTCTAGGATGAGAGCAAAGAGCCTTAAAAGATAAGAAATGAGCTTTGGAACAGTAGTCCTTCATAAGTTCACCTGTGCTCTGCTTTATAGGAACTGTTTAAATCCAAGGAATAATCAAGGAGAAAGGCAGCTGAAAAATAAAATTGTGGGTGTGTTGGATTTGGGGTTTTTTTGTTGTTCTTGTGTGGTTTTTGTCCTTTTTTATTTAAATAAGAAAAGAAACTGAAGAGTTTTATTTGTTATATTTCATATTATGAATTTCATTCAAAGGAACCCCTCGCTCATAGAAGTGGTGCAATAAACCCTCCTGGTTTAATCTGCCTGCTCGGGAAGGGAAATAATCAGATCCTGCCTTTTGCATAGGCAGAGTTTTAATTACCTCTGCAGCTCGCCTGGTCCCATCTGAGCAGCTTTTCAAAAGCAATCTATTAGCAAACAATAACCCTGCAGCTCCCTGCCTGCTGCTCAGCAGATGCTATCGCTGCCTGCCCCAGCCTGGAGCAGGGAGCCAGCCCCAAACGCTGCTCCTGAGGGGGACAGGGGCTGCCAGCAGCATGGGCCAGCACAGCCCCGAGGGCTGAGGCCCACACGGAGCATTTGGGGCAGAAGATGAATTCCCACGGGAGGAGGAGGAGGAGGCCGTGGGCAGCTCCAGGATGGCCAAGCTCGTTAGCTGAGCATTGGGATAATGAAGCTGTGAGTCTTTGTCCTCCATTGCTGGGGATGAGGCTCATATTTGGGTCCCAGACCCTTCCCCCTGTAGAGAAGGGCCAGGAGGGTTTTAGCCCTGCTCAGAAAAGGCCATTGGAGCCCTGGGCTGGCTGTGAGACCCTGAGTGGCCAGACCTGCAAACAACAACCAACTGAGGTGTCCAAGCATGGTCCAGCTGCCAGTGAGAAGTCAGAACAGGCTGGAAAGGTGAGTCCTGCCTCTTACTGAGGAAGAGGGACACCTGTACGACCTCACAGGCCTTCCTGAGCCTCCATTTCTTCAGGCTGAACAACTCCAGTTCCCTCAGCTGCTCCTCACTTTTGGACTCTCCCTGTAACATTTCTTCCTGCTGAGCTCCTGCTCTGGAAGGATTCAAACCCGGCTTTTTTTCCCCAGCAAAGAGGAAACCTTTCCATCATCAGCCTTTCCTGGTGGCTGCACACCTGCCCCAGAGCTGTTGCTGTCACATGCATCACTTCAGCTGCAGAGTGTAAAGACCCTCAAATGAAGTTCCCTCACTGCACCATTACCCTCCTGATAGAGCTGCTGTTCCCAACCAAGCTCCAGTGAACCTTTCCCAGGCTGCCTTTCCTGAGCTCCAAACACTGGAATTCCTCCTGCAAACCAGCTCAGACACCACCAGGAGCAAATACTGGCCACACCACGCACCTTTCCCCACTCCACACACCTTTTCCCACTCCCATCTTTCTTACCTGGAAATTAAAAGCCCAGGAACAGCCCCCAGGCCTCCCTGCAGAGCCTGGCTCTCATCTCCTGCCCCCCGGCTGCCTCTGTCTCTGCCCCAGGGCGGCCTGGAGCCCAGCAGGGCTGGTTTGGGCTCAGCACAGATGGAGCAGGGTGGCTCCTGGCTGGACTGGGGTGCTCCTGGTGCTCCTGGCCTGGGAAGGATGGGATGCAGAGCTCATCATCCCCAGCTCTGCAGCAGGAACAACCAATGGGGCTGCAGGAGCCAGGACTGCTTGGCTGCCTCCCTGGCCATGGAAATGCTCAAAATGTTGTGCAAAACTCGGGCTGCACCCTGGGGGTGGTGGTGATCCTTGGATTGTCCCTTGCCTGGGAGTGCTGGGAGAAGCAGGAGATACGGGGGGCTGTGGTTGCTTCATCTCTGCAGAACAACCAGACCTAGGAGGTTCTTTTTAATGAAAAGAAAAAGAACATTCCCCCATGACAGCAACTTTAACACCTCCCACCTCCAGGATCCAACAGTCCCCTCTCAAATGAGCAAACCCCTGTCTTTCAGCACCTTGGAATGGCCCTGTGCTCCTGAGCAGTGATTAAACATGGGAGGCCAGGCTGCATTGAGGGCTCTTCTTTTAGAATTGGAGAACTGAGGGATCAAGCAGAAAACAAAGCAGGGAAACAAAAGGGAAGGAGCAGGTGGATCCATCCCGAACAGGAGCTGTGGGGGTGTCAAGGATCCCCATCCCGAGGGGCTGTGAGGACCCTGGTGACAGGTGACAGGCTCAGGGATGTGCTGGCTGTCACCCCAGGCAGTCTGTGGGTGTCTGCCACGCTGCTGCTGCTCAGGCTGGCATATCTGAGCTCCTCCTGCTTTCCATGGCCTGCACAAAGCCATCCCTGGATGCACAGACAGAGCCAGCAGCACTCGGAGGTGCCTGGAGCAGCAACATCCTCCCCACAGCTTTGCTCCTGCTCCCTTTGCTCCCAAAGAGCCAAACTTGGAGCTGGGGCAAAGGCACTGAAAGGCTTTGCTGGATTCCCAGCTCAGGAAAAGCTCCAGCCCCTCTCTGGCAGTTCTGCGGCCCTGGAGGAGCAGAACCAGGACTGAGGAACATGGAAAGAGAGAGGAGTCCTGGGCAGGTGTTAATGAGAAAGTGATTTGTCTCTCCAGGATGTCCTTGTGCTTCCTAGGAAAGTCACTAAGCAGAAATTCTGAATATTTAATACAACTTCTTAATTAAGAAAAGGGTAAAAAACCGGAGGGATGCCTTCCCCTCCTGCAAGGTCAGGGACAGAGCTTTAAATCCAGGATAATCACTGTAGGAAGAGGGAGGCAGCTGGTGGAGAGGGGTGGTCTCACAGTTTGGACCAGAGAAAGCCCCTTCTGCACGCTCTGCTGCTGGCACAAAACCTTTGCCCTATGGACTGAAAGTTTTCAGGACATTATAAATGTTTTTTCCCCTGTCCTGCCCTGCAAAAGCTGAATATCTAAAATAAGGCTCATATAATGAAGACTCTGACCAACTAATTAAAAAAAAAAAGCCCTGTCTGGTTTCACAGAAACATTACAGTTTGGTAATTTCCAAAGGTTTCATTTCCATTGCAGTCCTTCTTTTTGTCCTGGAGCTGAACTTCTATTTCAAAGCAAAGAGCAAATTCGAAGCAAAATAGAATACTTCCATTTCTGGAGTCATGGTGACCTGTGGATGATTCTGAAAACTTTTCTCCATTTTCTCCCAAATGTAAAATCTACTGAAATTGATCCTTTCCTATGAAATATGCTGGCTTTGATGAATCAACATGTCATGATGAGAATTTTTTTTGGCAAATGACTCCCAGGCACACTCATTTCTCCATTAACATCCTGCTCGGCGCAGGGCGCAGTCTGCGACTGGCTCGGATTTCAGGGATGCTTTCCCCATTCCCATTCCCCTGTGTCCCCTGTGGATTTTCTCCTGCCCTGAGAAGGGAGCAAGGCAGGGAGTGGGAGATGTCAGCTCCATGCCCCCCTGCAGCCCGGCAGTGGATTTGTGTCCCCAGCCCCTCTGCCGTGAGCCGTGCCACAGCACGCGCGGTGCCATCGCCGCCCGCCTGGCAGGTGGCACTTCCCACGCGTGCCACTGCACGAGCAGCCACTCTGTGTGGGACTGCAGCCACTCTGTGTTCTCCCTTCCCCCTTTCCCCACGTCTGCTCGGGCCAAAAATACTGCAGGCACAGGAAATCAGGCTGCAAAGCCCCCGGGAGTGAAGTGGTGCCTCAAATAAACACCCTGTGCCTGCACACGGGGCACACCTGAGCCACTGGGAGTGTGGAGAGAGGGGTAAAAAATCCACCTTTGGGTCAATCTGCTGTTGAAAAGTGAACCGAAGGAATCAGAGGGCCTTGGAAGCAGACTTTCGCCAAGGGCAAAAGGAAGGACAGGGCACAGGGGATGAATTCCCACTGCCAGGGTGTCCTTCCTGTTCCCACACCCGAGCAGACACACCCTGCCAGTGCCAGGTGAGGTGGCACCAGCTGCTCCAGCAGCTCCTCCAAGGCAGCACCTCCTGGAAAGGGACTTTCCTTGCCCAGAGCTGCTCCTGCCAGGATAGCGGAGCTGAGTGCCAGGCTGTGCTGCCTTTGGATGTCATTCATGGACTCAGCAAAGTTATTTCCCCCGAGATTTGGATCCGAGTGCCCGGTGCTGAGCAAATAGGAGGAGACTCCTTAAGTCCTCAATTACATTTCCTTTCTCCTCTTCAATTCCAGCCCAGACAAGAGGTGATAATACTGAATCTTTCAAATATTTGATATACAAAGAGAAGAGCTTGTTAAAACGAGACCAATTAATGCATTTTTAATCCACATTTAAACACATGCAAAGATCCTGAATACTAATGCTGTCATTTAAATTCTGGGCGGGGAGGGCTGGAACATGAGCCTGCACATCTTTCCATCTTTCCACCTTTCCGTCCTTCCACTTTCCCACCCTTCCACCTTCCCATCCTCCCAACCTTCCCATCTCTCCCTGTTTCCATCCCTGCTTTGCTGCCTCACCTGGATGAGGCAAGGTCAGCTCAGCACTGCTGCTTTAACAAAAAGCTGCACTGAGGCTCCCTCCAGGTTTTTTAACCACCTGGTGATGTTCTCCCAGCTGCTGCTCAGGTTGTTTGGGTTTTTTTCCCCTCTTTATTCTTCTGCCTTTTATTCCTGAAGCTGAAGGACATTTTGAATCCTCTGGCTGTGCCCACTGCTGGATAAAACAAACACATAAAGGTGTTTGAATCACGGAATCCTGGAAATGATGGGATTAGAAGGGACCTTAAAGCTCATCTCATCCCACAACTGCCATGGCAGGGACACCTCCCACTGTCCCAGGTGCTCCAGCCTGGCTTTGGGCACTGCCAGGGATCCAGGGGCAGCCCCAGCTGCTCTGGGAATTCCATCCCAGCCCAACCCCCCCCGCCAGGGAACAATTCCCAGTTCCCAAGATCCCATCCATCCCTGCCCTCTGGCAGTTGGAAGCCACCAGGAATCCTCATGTGGAGAGACCATGCCCGTGTGAGGTTCTTACAGAAGTTTTGCATCACCAGTGCTTTGATTGCTCATGCAAGTCTGAGTTAAAACCTGAATTAAGAAATAATCTGTATCCCTAAACCTGAGCTTCCCCCCATGAGCAGAGGCTGCCCAGCAGGGCTGTCAATCCTGGGCTGAAGTTTGCTCATTGGGAAATTCTGGAGCATCCAGCCCTGCGCTGGATCTGCTCAGAGGACAGGGCTGGCAATCAGCATAAAACCCTGCTGCCCTGGAATTTGCATGTTGATGGCTTTCCCTGAGCCACAGGAACACACTCCAGATAATCTCTGCTTCCTAGGAGGCAGGGAAAAAAATATAAAAACCTTGAAATGCACAAGCTCAGAGCCCATTGCCATCCCTGGTGGAAGCACTGCCCTGTCTGGGTCATTCCTGTGCTGGGCCAGGTCTCTGCTGCTTTCAGCAGGGGTTAGGGGCTCTGCTCCTGCTTGGCTGGGGCTTGGCAGGTGTGGGGGCTGATAACCCTGCCCTATTCCTGCCAGAATCTTCATCCCCAGTGCTGATTGCTGTTCCTGATAACGGAGCCGCTTCTCCTGGGAGCTTTGGGAAATCTCAGCCTGGACGGGATTTAAGTCACCCAGGTTCGGTACCTTTGCAGAGATTGATTTTCAGCTGCAGGCTGGAATATTTCCAGGCAAACTTGATGTAAAATTCACTCCAAAACCCACACGGGAATCCAGGCTTACATAAAATGCTGCAAACTTTTTGCTGCCTCTGAAGCTGGAGGCATTGTTTCTTTTCCAAACCAACAAACAGCTGGGGTTTGCATTTTCTCCCCATTTTATCTATTTACAAACTCTGTTTTGTCCTACCATCCAAGCCCCCCAGACAGCCCTTGTGAGACTGGAGGGTCTGTAAAACCTATCCTGCAGGTGCGAATTGCAGCACAAACTCACGGATTTCAACTTTTCTGGGAAGAGCAGGGATTTCAAGGCTGCTTTTCTGAGTCAAAGGTTCACAGGGATGTGGTTTGCAGAGAACAGTGTGAGATGGAGGTTGTGCACAGATTGGATCAGCCCTGCTGCAGCCTGGAGACCCCTGAGGACACCACCCATCCCCAGGAATATTCACCTGTCTTCCAAAAATGCTAAAAAGTTCACCAATAGGAAAAGTGGGCAAAGGCAAGTGAAGATTTGTTATTTATTTGTGATTTTATTAAACGTGACAGACTGCAGTGGAAGTTGAAAGCATTTTCCAGCCCGGGTGTTAATCCTGAGTGTGCTGGAAAGTGGAGAAGACACTCAGGGCCTCAGAAAATGAGGATATGTCTCAGAATGGATGTAATCCCCTCAAGAGATGGAATCATAATAACAAATACTTCTTTGAAACCCCATCAATAATAGGAGATGTGCACCTGAACTCCTGGATTCATCTCATATGCACTGCAAATGAAATGAACCTTAAGACAAAAAAAACCCTAAAATATAAATGTGTGTGAGCAGGTGGGGAAGCACAAAGTACAAACCAAGGGAAGAAATTACCTGGGTTCCCTTAGGGTATTGGCCATTGTCAGCACCTTGTCCCACCCATCACAGAAATGGGGATTTGTTATTTGCCACCCCTGTGCCAAGGATGGCGGTGCTGAGGCAGGAGCCAGGCTGATCCAGCAGGATCCGTGCTGGGATCGGGGCACTGAGGTCCCAAACAAAGCTGGGAATGCAGCAGGTCCCTGCTCCAGCTCCCACACGCTGCATTCCCTGCTGGCATCACCCCAGCTGGAGAGATCCCTGCAGGACTCCTCCCCTGGGAGGTTTCTGGGGGTGATGAGGGGTGGCCGAGGGGACCAGCCAGGGACTCCCATCCTGTCCCAGGAAGCAGAGCCTGGATCCTCCACCCCTGGGTCCCGCCTCCATCTGGTTCTGATTTACACCATTCCCCACATCCCAGGGGATTTCTCTAGGGATTTTTATTTTCCAGAAAGCCTTTGGAGCACAAATTCAAATCAGTCATCAACTTCCCACTGAGTTCCAACCAGCTCTTTCCCCATTTTAAATGATTTTTAAATGCATGTGATGCACTCCATCTCCCAGCTGAAATAACTTCAGTATTATACTGCGAGCCCGAATTCCTCTCACCCCTCGCTCCCTGCTCAGTTCAGATAATTCAGTGGGAATTTATGTGAGGAGAGGTGGTGGGTCAAAAATGAAGTAAAACGCTGACAGCAGGAGTTCCTTCCCATCCTCAGCTCAGGGGAAGGCAGGGAGCCAGCTTTTGGGAGCTCAGGGATAGCTATCATTAGGATGCTTGAAACCACCTCAGCAGAGGGGCGTTTTCCCTTCTTTTCCCATGAGAAGAGATTTCCTTTGGATTAAATGATATTTGATATGATATGTGTCTCCCCTCGCCCTGCTGGAAAACTCAGATGCCTGAGAAACCAAACCCTGAGCAGGCACAGGCAGGGCCTGCCCAAGGGACTGCTGGGAAAAGCCTTGTGGGAAGCACAGCTGGAGTCAGGGAATGAAAAGCCTTGTGGGAAGCACAGCTGGAGTCAGGGAATCTCAGGGGCTGCAGGAATGAAGGCACCTGGGAGCTCCCAGGGAAGTTGCTCTGGCTGGGGCTGCGGACAGGAGCAGCCTCTGCACCCCAGGGAGGCTCTGCTGGAGGAAGGAGGTGCAAGCTGAGATTCCAGGTCTGTTCCTGCTGGAGTTCCCTTACTCCAGAAAATGCAGGATGAGCAACTTCTGCCCTGTGCCCCGGGCAGGGCAGGGCAGCACTCCCTGGTGCTCTGGGGGGACTTTGAGGGGAGCTGCTGTAGGAGAAGTGTGGATGCAGCAATCCCTTGGTGTCAGGAGACAAACCTGGACTGCCTGAGCCCCAACACAGCTCTGAGAGTGAATTTCAGATCGGGGGGTTTGAGAAAGATGGGGACAGACCTTTCAGCAGGGCCTGTGCCAGGACAGGGGGGAATGGTTTGAAACTAAGAGAGGGTTGGTCCCCACTGATTTATAGAGGGAATTCCTCCCTGGGAGGGAGGGCAGGCCCTGGAACCTGTGCCCAGAGCAGCTGGGGCTGCCCCTGGATCCCTGGCAGTGCCCAAGGCCAGGCTGGATGGGGCTGGAGCAGCCTGGGACAGTGGGAGGTGTTCCTGCCATGGCAGGGGTTTGGAACAAGACGAGCTTTAAGGTCCTTTCCAACACAAACTCTTCTGTGATTCTCAGAAAGTGCCTAAACCTGATGGGGTGGGGGCAGCCAGCAGCTCTGTAACCCAAGTAAAGGTGGGCACAATACAAAAAGTAAGAAATTATAGTAGAGGTAAGAGAAAAATGGTCATGAAACTCCTCCCCAACCTTGTGTGTAGAAAAACAAGAGCTTGGTCAAAGTGGAAAATTTGATGAAATGGACATTCCTAGGGAAAATGTCTGTTTTCAATTCTGTATCATGAACCAAGACTGAAATCTGTTACTGTTTTGGTTTTCTCAACAGAAATATTTTTTTAGCAAGTGTTTGATTTGTTTTTTCTTTAAAAAGAAAAATTTTATTTCCAAAGTACAGTTAAACTTTAAAACTTTTTAATAATAGCCACTAAGTATCCTGCCTGGTGAAATATTTGGCTAGAACATTGTGCATGCTATTTTCAGCTTCAGTATTTCAGCTTGTACATGTCCAAACCTTTATGGTTTGAAATTTTGGACAAAAGAAAATTTAAGAAAAAAAAATTCATTGCCTGCCGTGTCAACATTTCCATTAAAAGTAGCAAACTTTTACCTCAGCTGTGGAACTGCTCTCCCTGTGTAGCAGCACCATTATACCCCAAAATATACTTTCTTTATTGTACGGTGGTGATGTTGCTGGCAGTGACTAATCTCTCTAGAACTCCATGTCCTCTCTCCATCTGCAAAGCTGAGATGTCACCTCTGAAGGAAAAATAATCTTAACCCAAGCTGCTTTTGAAATACAAAAGCTTACAGTGTTCCTAAAATCTCTGCAGGCTTAGATACTTAGATCTAAAGTACCACTTTAACTCATTAAGTGACTCCTTAATTAAATTAACAACTCCTAATCAGTAGATCGTCTGTCTCTTATTCTGAGTCATGTTCCAAGTGACAAAAAATTACTGCATTTTCTGTCATTAGCCCTGCAGAGCAACAGTAGCAATGACTGACCTGGATGCTCTTTTGCTTCAGGAAGAGAATTTTACTAAACTTTATTTATATCCCCCATGCAAATTTGATAAATCACATTTTTGATGGAGAACCCAGCTTTTCTTCAAGGACCTTTAATGCCAGTGGTGCATAAGAGAGATGCTTTGCTTACAGCACTCAGACTGTAAAGAATATTGATGGAACAAGAGAAATAATGGGATTTGGATTCAGGTGCTTACAGATTCTGAGACAGGGGCTGGATTTTTGTGTTTAAGGCAGTGCATTCAGTGCTGGTAGCAGAGTACACGAGCTTAGTGACAAACTGTGCAGTTTATAAATGCACAGTACCATTTCTCTGGCTTCTCCATCTAAATGCTTTTCAAACTGCATTTCACAGAACCAGATAAAAAGATGCCTCAAAAGATTTCCTGCTCACTTTGTGTCCCCGAGCAATAACTAATAAATTCAAAGAAAGCAAGGAGTGAAAGAGAATTAGGAAAACATTCAACCCAAACAAAACCAGCAGTCATGTAGCAAGAGATACTGAAGAAATAGAAGCAGAGAAGTGCAAGCAGGAAGCATTTAACATATGAACCTGTCTATTGCTCAGCTTTATCCTCACTGTGACATGACCAGGTACGTGGAGTTTTCTTCTTTTATTCAGGAGAAGGTTATCAGGAGAATGCTGTTGAGCAGCCAGGCTTTTACAGCACGGTTCTGTTCATTGCTCCATCAGAGAAGGCCCAGCAGGCAGCCTGTGGAGACACAGTCATCTGCCAGCTGGATTTTCAGAAACAGTGCTTTGCTGCCTTCGAGCCTGTTGAACCTGTCCAAGGACAGCAAAAATGTGTGAAACAGTAATACAGAATTAATTCTAAATAGAAAGTCTGCCAGGTGCCCCCTAAGGTCTCTGGGCAGTGCAGGAGCAGAACTGATATTTTCAGATGGACACAGAAGAGAGGAGCTACAAATCACAGAATCACAGAACGGTCTGGGTTGGCTGAGACCTTTAGGATCATCTCATTCCAGCCCCCTGCCCTGGGCAGGAACACCTCCCCCTAGCCCAGGTTGCTCAGAGCCCCATCCAGCCTGGCCCTGAACACTTCCAGGGATGAGGAATCCGCAACTTGTCTGGGTAAGCTCTTTCAGTACCTCCCTACACTGTGAGTAAGGGATTTCTTCCTAACATCTAACCTAAATCTCTCCTCTTTTGTTTAAAACTCTTCCCCATGTCCTATCACTACCTGCCCTTGTGAAAGGTTGCTCAGAGGACATTTTCAGTCCAGTCCATCTGAAATGCTGATTACACCTGTATCTAAGGCCCTGCAACTGTGAAATGTGATGGAGAGCAGGGTGAGCACAGCAGCTTGTGGCAGGCAGGGTGCCCCTGCATACCCTGGGTGCTGTGCACAGGAACAGGGGTTTTCCAGCTTGGCCTAACCGTGCTGTCTCCTCAGTAAGTGGATTTCACAGCCTTCAGTGAGAAGACTGATTGCATGTGCCTGAGGTAAAACCTGGTTCCATCTATAGCTTGTTTCATGTCTCTAACTTTCCCAAACTTTCACCACTTGGACTGGAGTTTTCCATACCAGCCTTGCACCCAAAGGTGATTATTTAAAGATCACTATGATCAAAGAAAAGAGGAGGGTTTTTTGTTTCCTTGTTTTTGAGAAGGACTAGATTACTTCTGCATTTTTCATGGATAGCTCTGCTCCCTGGAGAAGAACACTGCATTTTGCCTCCAATCCATGCAGACTTCTCTGGATTTAGCTTATCTGCAGTCGCTCACTGCTAAAGCTTGTTCAGTGAGATGATGAGTTCAGTGTGCTCTAGGAGAAAATAGGACTGAAACCTGAGGCAGACTGGTTGCCACCCCCAGCCGTCTGCAGGATTTGGACAGGAATCTTCCTTCTACTTAATTTAGGATGTGACCCTGATCAAGCTTTTCAAACTAGTATTTTATTCCACTCTATAATGTAATCTTCCTCATGGAGTAGAAGAGTCTCTGTGTGGCTGAGCTATAAAAGGCACAGGGCACACCCTGCCCAGGGGGAGAGTGGGTGCACACAGGAAGTTTTCCCAACAGACCCTGCAGGGTACAGCCAGCCACCCAGCTGGGTCTGGGGACACTCCAGTGACAGCAGGCTGGGCAGCTAATTTGGGAACACTGGGATGGCAGCAGTGTGCCAGAGCAGACAGCATCTTCTGCTTCCTATGAAAATCAAAAAAGGAGTGCAGGAAGGGGTCTAATGTGTCATAAACCTTTCCCCTCCCCATTGCTCAGGGATTTCTGAGCTGGAGACTTGTGGCTTTGTGTTGCACAGCCCCTAATAGATTTTCCTCCGTGGATTTGTCAAACTACATTTTCAACCATATTATACTTTTGGCTTCCAGAATTATCTGTGTTTGAGCTTAATTATGTGCCACATGGAAAAGTGCTTCCTCCGCTCATTCCAGTTCTGTTGCAAGATAATTCATTTCGTGTCCTTAGGCCTCAGATACTGAGAAGGAGCCACAAACCTCCCCCTCCTGCCCTTCACTGCAGCCCCCAGCCCATGGCAGATCAGGTTCCCTCTCGTCCAGGCTGGAGAGTCCCAGGGTGCCTCTGTTCCCCACAGAAATGCTGCTCTGAACAGGGATCCAGCTGTTGCTGTGTTATTTCTGTAAGTGCTGGGTCATTTTCATGGGTAACAAACACAAGAACAGTGATGTCCTTTCTGTCCTCTCTGCCCTTCCTGCCCCACGGCTCTCTGTGCCTCATTTGCCTTTCCAGCCTCCCTGGAGCAGGGGCTCGCAGTCCCAGTGGGGCTGGGCACAGGGACACCAAACCCTTTCCTGGTGACAGCTACTGACCCCCTGCCCGAGTGGAGCTCTTGCTTTTCTTGGTGTCCATGTGCTTTTCCTGGCTGCTTTATCACCCCCTCACCCAATAACTCTCCCCCAGATGGACCTTTGGATGTGTGAGGTGCTGCCCACACCGAGTGGCTGTGCTGGCTGGTGTCAGTCCCAGCCTGGGAGCTGCTCTGGGCTGTTTGGGAGCTCAGCTTGGCCACTGCTGCCTGTCAGAGGTTTCTGCTCTGTGTGCACTCTCAGCTTTGAAATGTGTCTCAAATGTTTCCCAAATCCCCTCGGTACCAATGAGTTCTTCCGGGTGCTGCCTCCCTCCCAGCTCTCCTGCTCTGCTGAGAAGAGTTTCCCAGCTCTGTGCATCGTCCCCTTTGAAAAGCAGGGCTCTTTATTTGGTGTGGGGTTAGGCTGGAGCTGTTTCCTTTTCAGAGGCACAAATCACCAAGCTGACTTGCACTCCTTGATTGGCTGGTTAAGCTTAGCCAAGATTCAAAACTCAGCCCTGAACAGAACTGAATGTGACATTTTCTTTTCCAGCTGCTTCCCTGAGTTTAAAATGCCACATGCCTGTGAAGGAGAGTCCCAAAATAGAGCTGCTTATTCTAACCCTGGACAAGACACTTTACCAACACAGGGAAAAATGCATTATTAATAAAATTAATAAAATTCCCCTTTCCCTCTTCAAGGTGAACAGGGTGTGTGCCCTCAGGGCTGCTCGGGCAGAGGGAACAGAAGCCCTTGAGCCCTGTGTGAAGGAAATATCGTGTCTGAACTCCCTGTTTCTGTTAGGCTACCCAAAGGAAAAAATCACTGGCACTGTAAATTCACAGTAGCATGTACTCCAGTTATCTTAGCCCATGGCACCATGGCTCAAAGGAAGGCACTGGGGAACTGCTGGGGCTGGGCTCAGTGCTGAAGATGTCTCTTCCAGGATGTTTGTTGTTACTACTGCCATCACATTCCTTGTGATAGGACAATGACTATTTTGTGCTGTGGAGTCCTTTCAAAACAAGAAAAAACCAGTACCCATAGGCTTTTTTTATTTTGGGCAACAAAAGCTTGGACATTATGGTGTTTTTGCTGAAGGAACAGTATACAAGTTACTGAACATCTTACAGTTCTTTAACCCTTGTGCAAAACCATACTCCCCGAAAAAATAAAATATTGGTAACAATTAATTCACTGCAGCTGGCAATGTTAAAAATCCTACTCTATGTATTAAGTTGATGGTGTGCTGCTGCTATTGCTGGTTTCCCACATTCCAAAACAATATAACAATCTGTCTTCATGTTGAGCACAATGATGGTGTGAGGTTGCCATGACTAGGAGTGATTGTTAATCAGATCTCCTTATTATATATAATTACCTCACTGTCTAAGCAAGCAGCCACACAAAGTAGCTTAATTTTTGTTATATTTAATTCAAATCTGACAGTATTGCAAACTCTCAGAACACTGTAACAAAAGGACTTGGTATTCATAAAGTAATTTGTTGCTAATTTTGTCCAGTACCTTAAAAGGTTGCTGGAACTAGGGGACCACAAAAGAATATACTGCTCTAACTGGGATTTTTATCACTTTCTAAACGACACAGTGAATGTTAGGGAAAAGCTTTGTGATAGTGCCTGAATGGGTATTGATGGTTGCTGTAGTGCTAAATGATGCATTGGCACCAAAATAGAGCCAAAGAACAAATCATCAGTGACTTTTTCAATTTTACTCTTTCAGGGAGAAAAACTCACATCAAGACTTGGAGAACCTGAATTAGCTGAAGGAAAGCTGCAGCAGACAAGCCCCGTTGTGTGCCCATGTTCTCTCACCCATCACTGCAGCAGCACAAAGAGCAGGGGGCTCTGAAAAAGCACAAGAACAATTTTGCTCAGATCCCAGCTGTTCTTTTTACAAACCTGACAAGCTCTGAAGGCTGGAAAACTGTTGGAAGGAGCAAAAAAACCCACCAAAAACCCAGCCCTACCTCCTCCCCCAAAAAAGCCAGCCCGAAAAACGACATGGGAAGAGGGAACTACATGGTCCTTGTGCCCACTTTTGTACACCCAGCTCTGCTGCTGATATTAAAAAGCTGCTCTTCCTCATTTTGCATGGGAACAAGCTCTTTCTTCAAAACCAGTTCCCTCTGCTATCTGCTGTCCAAACCAGACTGAGTGCAGCGCATGTTAAACATTGTATGTGATGTTCTGGTTGGTAGTAGGGGAGAGAGCTGGGAGCCTCCCTGAATACTCCATAAATATTTATTCATTTCAGGTTAATACACTTTGGGTCTGAGAAATGTGACTGATCTCTTTATTTGCCCTGTGGTTTAGGCACCCACAGACACCTAACCTGTGCAAACCAGATTTTAGTGGTGCATGGGACAGATCCCCAGGCTGGCCAAGTTCAGCTCTGTGGTGCATCAGCAGCTCAGGGAAAGCAGAGAGTAGGTGGATCTAGATTCTCTTCAAGCAGAGAGGGTACAGGGACTTATAAACAACATCAGCTGGTGGGGGTGGACTGGCCTGAGGAGTCTGGAAATTCCTGACCCTCCAGGCCCCTTGGCTGGCAGGGCTGAGCTCAGCTCCTGCTCAAACAGCAGCTCCAGAATCTGGGGAGCGTAGGATCAGCATGGAGATGAGCTCACTGGGATGTGGGATGTGGGCTCCACCCTCCTTTCTGCATGCTGGGTGACAGCTGGATGACTGCAAGGTCCCTGCCCCTGACACGAACACCAGCAGTGACCCCATGGGCTTATTCATTCTTCTTAATTCACTTGCCTTTTTTTGCTTGAAGTTTTCATTTAGCCATCCAAAATTTTAATTCTCTCAGTATTTTTTAGGTTACCCTTGGGTCTTATTATCAGCCAAAAAAAAAAGGGGGGGAGCTAAGAATAATTTTGCTTACACTGCTAGGGTAGAGATCAGTCTTTGGCAGCAAAGATGTTTGTAGTTCTACTAATAAAAAATTACTTAAAAAAAAAAACCCACAAAAATAACCAAACAATCAGATCTCATACAAAGTGAACAAAGTGAGAGTTCATCCTCTACATCCCCTCTCTATCCAGGTTTGTTTCCTGGCAGACCTTTGAGGGGACACCACACCTCACTGTGACATATTCAGAGGGCATATAGGGAAGGGAAGAGCCAAAAAATGTCCAACAGTCCCTATACACTTCACTTTCTCAGGGAAAGAAGCAGCCCAGAGTGATGCATCTGAAGGAGCCCAAGGAAAGCACCGATGCCATGCCTGCACTGTGGCAGCAGCAGGCTGGGGGATGGAAATGACTACACTCAAGCAGCAGAAGAGCTGCTGCCCCTGCTCTGTGCAACAGGACCTTTTGGAGAGCCCTGGAACACACCCAGCAGGAATGCATGGAAATTACGTGTGGAGAGAAAGGGAAACACCTTCGTGGCACAGCTGTGACCAGGGAAAGGGGATGCAGAAATCTCTTGCTTTATGGGGTCACCTGTTTTAATTGGAGTCAGTTAACCCATGTTCTCAAAACAGGAATTAAGGGGATGTGTCAGTAAAAGTGAATGGGCACCTTGGGCAGGCCAATGAAACTTCCATCAGTAAATCACTAGAGTGGCGTCAGTAACAGGTAGCAGCTCAGAAGTGACATGCTGCACTTTTAGGGGCTGCACAGACAATTGATAACCTGTGTACGTGATGCCCTGTGTAAGGTAACCATGTACCTGTGTAATTGATAGGCAGGAACACGTGAACCAACTGTGTTCATGAAGAACCACTCAGCCCCGCTTACTGCGGCCAGCACAGGGTCTGAAGCCTGGCCTTTCACACCGGTCCTGGGCGGGGAGGAAACCACAGGTGTGCCCAGTCAGTGCTGATTGGGCTGGGCTGTGCCCATTATCCCTAACTGGCCCCAGCTGTGCAGCACAGGTGAGCAGCATTAACAGTAACGAGCAGCAGGGCACAAAAGCCTGGGCTGAGGGACAGGGAGGGCAGATGCTGCAGCCTGCTGGCCTGGGAAGGTGTTACTGTGTGTGGGCAGGGGCCTGAAGCCTTCTGAAGAGGTAAGGTGTTATTCTGTTATTGTATTTTGAAGAAATATGGTATTACTGAGTTTAGGGTGAAGTTTTCTGAAGTTGGAATGGTGTTACTCTGTGCGGGCAGATGCCTGAAGCTTTCTGAAGAGGTTTGGTGTTACTGTGTTGGGGGTGAAGCTCTCTGAGGAGGTTTGGTGCTACTGTATTTGGGCTGAAGCCTTCTGAAAAGATTTGGTGTTATTGTGTTTGGGGTGAAGCTTTCAGAAATTGTGTGGGGATATTCTGAGCATTGTGGCTGTCTCAACTGTGACATTTGCTGTGACACAGCTGCACCTTGAGTCCTGTCTTTAGTTTGGGTGCCTCACTGCAAGGAAGACACCAAGGTACTGGAGTGTGTCCAGAGATGGGGACAGATCTCGAGCACAGGTTTTAGGAGGAGAATTTGAGTTTAGTCTGGAGAAAAGGAGCCTCAGAAGGGGCCCTTAGACTCTCTTCAGCTCCTTGAGAGGAGGCTATAAAAAGGAGAGCAGGAGAGGGAAATCAGTCTCTTCTGCCAAGTAACAGGTGGAAATGATGAGAGATAACAGCCTCAAATTGCACCAGGGGAGTTTTAGATTGGACATAAGGAGAAACTTCTACACTGAAATTTTGGTAAATCACTGAAACCAGCTGTCCAGGGCAGTTTTCAGAAGACATTTGGACGTGGCATGTAGTATTGTGGTGTGGTGGTGCTGGGTTAAAAGTTGGTCAGGGTGACCTTAGAGGTCTTTCCAACATAAATGACTCTGTGATTTGTGAGTTCAGAATGCCTGAGAAACAAGGTGTGCAGCCGTAGGAAGTGTCTTTCAGTGGTTTTGTATTTTTAAGTAACTTTCTACACTGCGTACTTTCTTGTTCAAGCACTGAAAGGAGGCAGAGGGTGACTGTGCACCATCCTGCCCACAGCCATGAAGGGGCACTGCAGGGAGGGGAAACGGAGCTCTGAGGAATGGTGGATGTTTCTCTTTCTGGTTTCCTAGCGGGTTTTTCAAGTAAAACAAAAACGAGTCAAAGCTCTCTGAGGGACCTGCTGTCTGTCTGTCCATGGTGCTGGGGCTAGTGGGGGCTACCACGCTCCTACAAGCCCTGTGCTGAAGGTGTGGGGAGCTGTGAGCAGCTCCGGCCTGCTGGGGTGGCTGTTGGGCGGCTGAGGGCTGAGAGAAGGCTCACCGAGGCGGGGCAATGGCGTCCGTGTGTGCGCCGGGCCCGAGGCGGGGCAATGGCGCCCGTGTGCACCGGGCCCGGGTGGGAGCTCTGCCCTCGCCTGAGGCACAGTGTGCTGGGGCTGAGGGGCTGCAGTGCCATGGGGCAAGGCCCAGGTGGGAGCTCTGCCCTCACCTGAGGCACAGTGTGCTGGGGCTGAGGGGCTGCAGTGCCATGGGGCCCAGGTGGGAGCTCTGCCCTCGCCTGAGGCACAGTGTGCTGAGCCTGAGGGGCTGCAGTGCCATGGGGCAAGGCTGGGCTGGGAGCCTTGGCACCAGCTCATCCCATGGCCTGTGCCCAGAGGAATGTGTGTAGCAGGGGGCTTAGGCAGCTCTTTGTGCTCCACATTTACAGAATTTACCATTTAGTGAGGGAGGAACATGTTCCTGCTGCTGGGGGCGGGCCCGTGCCGCCAGCCCTATTCCTCTCTGTGCCCATGGCTTGGTCCCTCTGCTCACCTGCTGTGCTGCCCAAGCAGCAAACACATCCAACAGGCTGGGGCAGGCACTTCCTTACCCACTCATTTATGCTGTAAATTAAAAGTGCTAGGTGAAAATGTGAACCTGATGTTTGGCTGCAATAAATCCTGGTTACAAGGGAGTGCTTTATCTGCTAGTAAGAGGTAAAAAAAGGAAAGTACCAGGTGTTAACTCCACTATAACACGTTGTATCTCCACATCATTCAGGTGTCACTTTCCCAACCTCCTTCCCAGGTGAAATTGTGTAGTTGGGATGGGGATGGTGGGACATGAAGCTGCTCTGGGGCTTGGTGCAAAAGGGCCACAGTCAGTAAATGAACTCATAATGGATTCACTCTGTAAAAGTGAAGCTGTGGAGCTGTGTATGAAAAGGTGCTGGATGAAATGAGAGCTGGCTAATGGAATCAATACAGAAATATCTGATGCCGATTTTCCAGCTACTATGTCAGGAAACTGGGAGGAAGGAGGGATCCTCTTGCACATGGGAAACCCTCTGACTCCCTCAGTTATCCCCCACTTAAAAGCTATCAATTTAGAGCTGTCCTGTGTACTGCCCCGTGAATTGAACAAGCCTTTTCAGCCTTTAATTAAGGGTGACAAACTCTTTGAACATCACAGCATTCATCTGTTCATGTGTGGAAAGCCTGGTATAACAAAAGAATTTAATCAAACTACAAGCCTAATAAAGACTACATTGCCTGAACTAAATGATGTTATTGCTGCTGCAGCTCATAGTTTTACATTTAAAAAAGCGGGTCAGAGTGTTCATTCATCTTGATTAGCAATGCCAACCTAATTACTTCTGGAGGAAACAGTAATTAGCTGGAGTCTCACCTCATTAATCATGACATTCTTCTAGCAGACTATTTTTATCTCATAAATGGCTTGGATTGGAACAAGGTGTATATTTGAATTCCAGTTAATTGTACACAGCTTGCTGCATAACATTTCACATTTTTATCATTTAACTGCTTCCTTCCTGTAAACCTCTCAGCTCTTTTAGCAGGCTGCTCCTGTTAAATAAGAGGTGAATGGCCCACATAAGATAAGTCAGCCTTAATTATGGGGGGTAGGAGATGAAGGTGCGCTCCAGCAGCAGGGAGATGGAGTCCCTGCTTGCACAGGGGAAGAAAGGCATCTTTTCTCAGGCAGGAATCAGGGCACAGCTTCTATTGCACTGACACTTGGGAGAAGCCTGGGCCAAGATTTTCAATGGGAAAAATTATTAAATACATCCTTGGTATCACAGCCAAGTTGCTGGGGATGTCTCCATGTGGGCACCTTGAAGTCAGTGCACCTGAGCTGCCAGTCACTTCTGCAGTATTGATTGTTACATGGTTTAAACATGTGTGTTGTTAGAAACTTGGTGTTGCATTTACTAAAACCAATGAAGAAGCAAGCACTTTTTTCTATTTTTTTTTGGTGTGTGTGTGTGGGAGGTTGGTTTTTGAAAAGTTGCTTTAAAAATCTTCTTAATTTTAGAAACCATGATTATTTTTCTGAACTTTAAGGACTGGGAAAAGAGAGAGAGCTTGGAAGCCATGGTTCCAGATTCAGTTTACCAATAAAACTATTAGAGCCTAATTTTTCTAGGGAGGATGATTGTGGGTGCATTAGTCTGGGACCATCAGATGTTTTTGAGGCAGTAAAATAAATGGATCTTTGTATATATACCTGTAAGGTATATGCCAAGTGTGTCCCTATCACTGGTCTGCTGTGAAGAAAGTTCTCCTGCATGAGGCCGTGTTTTATATGTATTTTTTTAAGGTTGAAATGAAGGGCTTTTTTTCCTTACCCACATTCCATCTTTTTAAGCAAAGCAGTATGTTAACCTGAAACAATGAGAGAAGATTCACCAAGAAGTATAGGAAAAATAAAAGTTATTATTTTGTTTTTATCTAACAAATATTATCAAGTTTATACTTGGCATTAGTTGTATGCAATGCTTTACATTTCCAAGGCACACAAATGTTAGCATCAGCTTTTTATTTGCTTTTAGTAAGTGATTAACTGTATTTTAAGAGTTGATCTGTGTTCTGGGAGTAGCTTTCCTCTTCCATAATCAGGTAAATTTACATTACCACAAATGGAAACTAGTAGCTATTTTTGAGTGCTACTGCAAGAATATTTAGTTATAACTGCCCCACAGATTAAGCTGTAACCCAGCAGCCATTGGGGCACTTTTGGAACCTGCAAATAAGACAGTAAGTATTCTTGTTTTTTTTTTGGAAGTTATTAAATTATTCTTATTTTAAAAAGAAAAGAAATTACTCTGCATTTTTATGCAATTGCATCTTAAAAATTTTCTCGAGGTCCTCTTTCCTCTCTTTCAATTACAAAAAGAAAATGGAAAACACACGAAGAGAAAATCAAGTGTCCCTAAAATTGAGCAAACACCTCTCCCTCCATCCCTTGACCTTGAAAAAACCCCCATTTTTTCACAGGAAAGAATTTGATGTCAGAGACAGTTCTAATTCCAAAAAGATGTCAGATTACAGTTGGGTCCACACAGTGATAAAGCAGAAAGCTGCTTAACTTGCTTGGCAGAGCAGCCCTGCTTTTTTCTACATGTGAAGGAGCTGCAGCAAAAGGGCATATTTGACTCATGCATATGCTACATGTAAGTGACTTTTGGATATCCAAGTGACTAATTTACAAGTCTGTTTCAATAACTGGAATTGTTTCTGATGGTTAACTTTATTATTAGGATCCAATATGTTTGAGGCAGCTATCTTTGATCACAGGTCCCAGTTACAGTGTTATGCTAGAGGCACTGCTTGTCAAGTGGTAGAAATGTAGGAGTTTTCCTAATGAGTATGTACTTGTAAATTAATAAAACCTTAATAAATATTTAATGGAAGTTGTAGGCTTGTTTGCTTGCCTATTAGTTGTGTAGATATCACTGATGTCTCATCATTTCAGTCATGGATCACTTCTAGAGGATTCCTCAAATCTGGAGCAAATCACTTTTCCACTTCTAATAGCCTGGAAGAAACTCATACTAAGCTTTTGATATTTAAGTAGTACTTCTGACATCTCAAATGAATTTATAAAAAATTAATTAAGCCACTTTTGCACTTCTGATAGAGGCTGGCATTACCTGCCCAGCTTTGAGGAGGAACTGACAGCTAAGTTATTTAAGGACAACTCTCAAACAAATGCTGTTCATGTGTGCAGGGCTCTGAATAGCCAAAGTTGTCACTTGCTACAGGTGAAATGTCAGCATACCTTAAACCTGAGCCTTGTGAGGCAAGAGCAGGAGAGCAAGGTTCTTGTTACCAGGGCTGATTCTCCAGCCACGAGAAGCAGACTCAAACTTTACTCTTGCCCTCTCTACAGCAGAAATTTAAGCAGAGACCCTTCAGTGCAGGGCTCGGGCTGATGTGGTACCAAATGGAACAGAATTTGTCATCCTGATACCCCAGTGAAGGGAGCTGAGCCTGCTGGGTGCCTTTCACTGGGGAGGAAGGATGGCCAGGGGTTTGCTCTGTCCAGCCCTTGGCCCTGGGTGCTCTGTGCCTCAGGAAATGCCCTTTTGCTCTCTGCAGCCTGCCAAGTTGAGTTTCTGTGATTTGTGGGGGCTGTGGGAAGGGCACAGCCCTGGAGGGGTGGGGTAGAGCAGGTGGGATAGGATAATGCTGCTTGGTGGGTCTGACCCCTCCTGTTTGCCCCTTGCTGCTGCAGGGCTGTAGGAAGCCCTTCCAAATTCTTATTTCAGTTTCCTGTAATTGATGTCCAGGTTCTCTCCTGCAAGGCCTGCTGTGCAAAGCACTCCCACCATGCCTGAAATGTGCCAGTCATGGGTGCAGGGGCTGGTTTGGGGGGTGTTGGGTCAGACATTACAAGCCTTGTGTCTGTCCAGTCCTGTTACTGCATTTAAAACGTGGGATCCTGCTCTCAGGGACTGCCAGAGTTTCAGCCTGTGTCTGCCTTGAAAGGGGAAAAATGGTAAACACTAAAGTTCAATTGCAAATTCCATGAAATTATTCCAAATTGCTACTGCTTGGTAACCAAAAGACCAAAAGCCAGTTTCTGGAGATTGAGAGACAGAATGAGCCTGCACTTTTAAATAAGAGTAAGGGACTTGAGTGGCAAACTTCTGTCACTGTCAATACCCTCTGATAGCTCTGTCCTCCAGATAATCCTAAAACTGATTACACTGCCACTGAGATATTCCTGCAGGTCTTGGCTCCCACCCATGGGCATAGCTGAACAGAAAGCCAACAGAAACCAGAGCAAACTTTTGAGCAATTATATATATATTTTAATATATATATTTAATAGCTGTAATTATTTTGGTTTTTTCTAGTAGCGTAAGGTGAATACAAATGGCACTGTGGGCAGCTGGTTTGTGGGAAAAATAAAAGAATAAACCACAATGGAGACCATGGTGACCAGGCACTGCAAACATGGATGTCCCCCAGGGATAACCATGCACTGACATGAAGACAATCAGACTTTCAGTGTAAGGCACCCTTCTGGAAAAGACAAGTTCTGTGGTATTTCTGCTTCCTGAGGACTAACTCGTGTCTCCTAATTTTATATTGGTTTGAAGTTATCTAACACACATCAGAAAATACATGTAGTAAAACAGATATTTAAAAGTTTCTAACACATTTAAAAATAAAATCTAAGGCACAACCCTGTAACTGAAGGATTAAATCCTGCCCTAGCCAGTAAAAATAGATTAAAAGCATGGGAAACTATTTTAAGCACAGTGTTGGCTGTACTAGACAATTTTAGTTAGTTCTGTGTCTCAGTCTTCTCAGGGATTAGGATAGTCCAGAAGGCTGCAGTCAGGATGCCAAAAAATGGTTTTGGCAGGGGGAATAAAATATTAAAAAAATTATAGGAAGCCAATGTTTATAAATAAAATGGGACAGTAAACCTGTACCTGAGATCTTTAAGTGTGATCAAGATAAGCCTTGGAAACTGGTCACTGATAAAAAAATAGAGGAGGCTGTCAGTGACAGCCTCCAGTCCTGCTGTATGCAGTGGAAATTCTGCCATTCCATCTTCTGGCCAGGAGTTTTTCATGTGCAGTGGGCCCCCAGCTGGCACAGGCTGCTGCAGCTCTGGAGTTCCACAGAGCTCTAACGTGGTTTAACAACGTGGGATGGACCCAGTTTGAGGCTTTGCACCTTGTGCACTCCCTCATATCAATAGGCCCCAGCTGGATCATTCAGACTTCACAGGACAAAGGAAATAATTCAATCCCCTTGTTGCTATAATCACTTTGACTGGCAATGGAAAAAATACCAGGCCAAGCTTCAAATGCCTGTTAAGACTTATTTTTCCCTTTTAGTTTTGTTAGATTGCTTACATGTGAGATTAAAGTATCCTAATTTGTGAGGAATTTGCAGGTGATCTCTGGTCCATGCTGTTGTGACAGCCTGGTCTGGAGTGAACCCTCACAGTGTGCACTTTAGGGACAGGCTCTGGTCTCATTGCCCTGGGCTTTAACAGAGGTGCAGGTGTGTCCAGAGAGTTTGGAAGGGCAGAAAGACTCATGGATGCCGAGTTTGGGTTTGTCCTGCTGAGACCACATCCAGAAGTAACTGAATTTTAACTCAATGCCCTCCAGAACAAACAGCTTGAGGGGAGGAATTTTTCAGTTCAGATTTGTGAAGTCCCAAAGAACAATTGCCATCCCTTTCTGGTGGTGCACCTCTGTTCTGGGGGCTGAGAGAACTGCTCCATGTCAGGCAGGATATGTGGAGGGCATGTTGTTATACCAAAAGCTGGCAGGGAAATTCCTGGTGACCTGTTCTCTCTCTAATAATATGTCTTGGCTCAGCTTTTTCTCTGTGGAGTCATGAATATTTTCAGTTTTTCCAGGAAATGCAAAGAGGTAGGGCTTCTGCTGCTCTTGTTCTGTCTCAGATGCAAAATTTTCAGTATGTCTTCTCTTCTTCTGTCCTGGGAGCACCTCAGAGCCTCTGCCATACATTTGAATTTGTTGACAATGTACTGTAATCATTCTTTGCCCCAGGGGTGTGCTTGTGCTGAGTCACTGATGCTGAGGGGCCCTTCCTTAAGTGTATTTTCTGTGCAGGCATAATTTGCTGACTTAAATTATTAGTGTGTTTATGCTCCTTGCGTTTGATCTTGATTATAAAAAAGTGCTCATTGTGGGCCTGGGTTGTAGATAATGCCTGGCATTGATTAAACCACTTAATTTAAAGAGTAATTTTAGACTGATCTGTTAAGAGGTCTGAGAGGTGCTGTGGGTTGGAGTGCTGTAGGGAACACTTTTTCCTGGGATTTGGTGTGCCAGGGGATGTGCAGAGGTTGGGCACCTCAAGCTGTTTGGGTTGGCTGTTTTTGGTTTTGTTGTCTGCGCCCACGTTTGCACCATGAAAGCGCTGGGTGAGGAGTGGCTGGGACAGGAGATCTGAAGGAAGACATCTGATATCATACAATGCTCGTGTGCAAGGCACACCTGATTTTCAGGTTTCAATTTGAGTTTGGGTGGCATTCAATAGTGTCATTTTATTCCCATTTAAAATCCAGCTTAATTAAAATGTACAGAGTATTCCCACAATGAGTTTTGTTTCTAAACTGTGTGTCTCTTTCAAATTCCCAGTATAAACAATCCTGTAAATAGGTAATTAAAACCATCTGCTTCTTGGTAGCCTAGTTACCTTTGCAGCATCATTTACATTTCTCTCTCCTTTAACTCAGGGAATTAAACTGCCATAAATTCTTACTTTAGTGGATAAACTACTACAAAATAATGCTTATGACACACAGTTTTTCAAGAAAAGACATATTCTATTGAATTTCTCTTCCAAATAAACTGTTCTTCCTGTCACAATAACTTGTGCTGACAGGTGATGGGCATACCCACAAACTCTAATCCAGCATAAGATACTTAATGTGGTTATTGTATTCCTTCTTTCTCTGTGAAAATGGTGCTTTTTATCAAGTCATCACACTGATGTCTATGAACCTATTTTGAGCTAAAGATCTGGATCTTGTTTTAGGCAAGAAGAGTAAAATGAAAGTCAATCTTAGAACCGTTTTTGGAGGTGAATAAGAACAGAGCTCTGCCTTGTGGTGATCTCTTTGAGGTGGGAGGAAGAGCAGCTCAGGTGGCAGTGTCAGGGGTGGTGCTGTGGCTGTGGGGCGAGGATTTGGGTGCACTGAGGTCACTGCAGAGGCCAGGCTGCAGTGCCCAAGGCACCTGCTGGGACTCACAGCTTCTGAGAGAGTTGCAAATTACTTTTTCCCAATAGCAGAGGAGGAAAAATGTCTTCTGAGTCTTCTCCAAGTTATTCTGAGCTCTTGGGAACTTGTGCACATTATTTCTGTGAGAGGAGAAACACTCTTCACTTCTGCTTTCTCCCTTCTAAAAACAGCAAGTTCACTGCTGATTACTCACACTTGTAAGTTCTGAACTGACATTGTAAAGTGTGGGGCAAAATATTGCGATATTCCACCTGACTGGTATGTTTAAAAAGCAGAATCTGCTTAGAAGGGAGTAGAAGACCTCCTGCCATCCCAAATGTAAAACCTGGTTCATAGTTCTCATGGCATTGGTGGCACTTCCTGAAAGAACCCTTCACAATTTCCAAGCACTAGTAAAGGTATTTGAGCTCTTCAACCCCTTGAATTCTTTTGGGCATCAAAGCAAGCAACACTGCTGCAATGTTTCCTATTAACAGAATTTTCTCTAGATGTGGGAAAGAAAAAACCAAACAAGCCCACGAGAGAGTAACCAGGTTCTGTCTGTGACCTTGGGTTTTCTTTAAAACTCAGTCTGGAGCTTGCTGGTGGAGAGAGCTGATTGTGCAGAGATGTAGCAAATAACTTACTGCCACTTTGAGTTTATTCAGGAGCTACTTAGGGCACCTAAAACAGTGTGTGAGCACCTTTAGGAGAAGAACCCAGTACAGCTGGTTATGGTGATTTCTGAGCATGGTGACATTACCAGGCAGGCTGGATATGTACAGTCTTAGTCCCAAGTTATTAAAAAATCATCTTAAAGGACCAGAAATTGGAGAAGTCAGCCTAATTGTGGGGTTACTAATTTAATAGCAATATCCTTTTAATGGGTTTGTATGGTTGCATCACTGGGAGCTGAGGCACATGTAGAATATTATTGCATAACTGGACCATCAATCCAGCATTGTGCAATAATAAACTACATTTGTATTTTTCAGTTATGGACAGTTGAAGGTTGAATTGTATTTTGTTTGCTCTGCAGGTAATACAAAAGGGGCTTTTGGATTTGCATTTTAAGAGCTTGTTGGTAATTTCTGGGTGTGGTGGTGTTTCTGTCGCACACACAGTTTCTGTAAGAGCAGGTACATGGCACTGGGTTTGGAACTCTAGGAAAGAGCAGGTAGTTTCAGTGGAGCACAGGTGATGGATGTGTATTCCAGGAAATACTGCTCCTGGTGAATAGGGAGGAATTAATGTGCATTCATACATACTTTTATATATTTTAATTTTTGTCAGGGCTGGCAGCAACTTCTTGTCATATGTGAAATTGAGATACCACTGAAAATGCAGCCAGGGGTTTGGTTACCTTAGGAATATTGGCTGAAGTGATGCCATTTTGGTTTTTGCCTTTTTTCTTTAATGTGTTCTCTGTGTTCTTCACACATATATTTGTAGCTCTATAGCCTATTGAGTCAGTGGCTAATTTTCCATGCCCTTTCCCCAGGCAGAAAGACCAAACAAATTCCAGAGCTCCAAGGCCCTTTGTTGTCCCTGGCTGCCAGGGCTGGGAACCACTCTTGGAGATTCTCATGGACAAAGACTACCACAAAAGTACAGCCAGTGCCAAGGGGGCTCCAGAGAAGGGGCTTGTCTGGGAGGAATTCCATCCCCACTCATCCTGCTAACTGGTGCTTTCTTGTCAATTATACTAATTTGCTAAATGTATAAAAACTGTATTCACCCCGTGTGGGTGAGATTTTGTGGGCATCTTTCCATAACTGCCCCTGAAAGCCCTCAATGAAGATCCACTTTTACATCACCTCCCATACTGAACAATCTTGAGTTTCATTCCTGGGCTGGAAAAGGCAACAGAAGGAATTAGTTATTACACCACCATGAAGATAAAAATTCCTTTATAAATCCAGTCTGTTTCCTCCCCAAGAGCATTGCTGAGATGGCCACTCAGCCTCCAAGTGCTGTAAATTAGCACAGCTAATGCTCTCCAGTGAGGCCACTTTTAACGTGCATCCGCAGAAGATCTGGCTTCCTTAACTCAGTGATGCTCCCAACTTCCTTTGGATGATGCCTATTAAAGATTCTGTTGTTTTTATAGCCTAGCCAAAGAACTTGTTTTCTTAATGCTATCCACAAAAATACAGGAGCCAAGTTCTTTGTTACCTCACTGCAAATCACAGCCCTTGCATTGCTGTCAGTGAATTTTATCTGTTGTCCAGCTGTGCAGCTGAAAAGAATTTGATCCTGTTTGTCTGTAGGGTTTCCAGGGTGCGCTTCTGCAAATATTTTTTGCTTTCTATCCAGTGAGCATTTCCACATCAGTTTAGTAACCTTGACTACAGTGGAACTGTGCCTGTTTACACTCATTTGCACTAAATTTGTGCAAGGATTCTTGATACTGTTTTATAAAAATAAATTAGGGTTTTTAAAATTAGAAATGGGATAAATTAAGTGGGAGCTCTGACTTCTTTGAGAGAATTGTGTGATTAAACTCACTGGTATAAATTGTATCATCTTCTGTAGGTAAGAGAAAGAGACACTTTTTTCCAACAATATTCAACATAATTTTCCACCAAGGAGACTGTAGCAGTTTGCCAGGGTTGTCACATGCCTTGATGTCTTTGAATTTCTTCCTTGGAAGCTGCTGAAATCCTTCATGCAACTGCTCCACTTGGGCAGGGTCCAGGAAGAGCTTTCTCCAGCTGCTTTGGTTTGTGATGTACTGGCTCCCAGAATGTGAGAGCACAAGGGCTAAATGTGGGCTCCAGGAGCCCTGGGCCCTGCTCCTGTGCTCCTGTCCCTCAGGGCACCCCAGAATGTGAGAGCACAAGGGCTAAATGTGGGCTCCAGGAGCCCTGGGCCCTGTTCCTGTGCTCCTGTCCCTCAGGGCACCCCCAGAGCCCTGGACTTTGGGATGTTGGTGACAGCAACACAAATGCCACGCTGCATTTATGGGACAAAGGTTTTTACTGCTTGCTTTTCCTTTCTTTTCTCCTGTGTTTGTAAGGGGGGAGAAGCCCATTCCACATATCCTCCCTCACAAGCTGGAAATGAAGTGCTAAAGCTAAAATCTTGGCACTCAGGAAAACAGGAAGGAGGGAGGCTGAGGTCCAACACAGTGAGATATAAATCTTTGATGCTGTAAGACTACCCTTGCTATTGCTTTTGGTCATATTTGTATGCTTTGAATTTTTTTCTCTTGAGCAAATTCAGGGCATTCAAGCTTTTCAATGTGTTCTTATGGGAGATAAGCTCCTTCCTTCAATTTGATAAGAAAAACAGTGTCTTATTCCTAAGGCAGAAGTGTCAGGTAAAGAAACATGATTGAGGGAAATGAGGTTTCTGTAGGTTGGAGTGGGCTGTAGCTGTGTAGGGGGGCAGGATGTCTCCAGCACCCTGCTGGCAAAGGAGCAGGAGTTTACTGCCAGCTCCAGCATCTTCCTCCCTTCAGGTGCTGCCACTCAGGTGTGCTCAGCTCTGCAGCTGCATATTGGGGTCAGGCTGGGTGTCCTCCCTCCCTTTCTCTCTGTCCTTCACCCCTCCCCTGCTCTGCACTGCTGTGCCACCACTGGGGAAAGAGCTGATTGCTGTGAGATGTTTGTGTTTGCTCCTCCCTGCATCACGAGGGTGAGCCTGAGGCAGGGCAGGGCAGTGGGAAGGCTCGGGGGGGCTCGGCTGGCCCCTGGTTTGTTCCCGGGTGGGGCTGGCCCCACGTTTGTTTCCAGTGGTGAAAATGGTGCTTTTTATCAAGTCATCATACTCATGTCTAAGAACCTATTTTGAGCTAAAGATCTGGCTCTTGTTTTAGGCCAGAAGAGTAAAATGAAAGTCAATCTTAGAATCATTTTTGGAGGTGAATAAGAACAGAGTTCTGCCTTGTGGTGACCTCTTTGAGGTGGGAGGAAGAGCAGCTCGGGTGGCAGTGCCAGGGGTGGTGCTGTGGCTGTGGGGTGAGGATTTGGGTGTACTGAGGTCACTGCAGAGGCCAGACTGCAGTGCCCAAGGCACCTGCTGGGACTCACAGCTTCTGAGAGAGTTGCAAATTACTTTTTCCCAATAGCAGAGGAGGAAAAATGTCTTCTGAGTCTTCTCCAAGTTATTGGAGTTCCCAGGTGGGGCTGACCCCACGTTTCCAGGCTGGAATGGCCACGTTCCCAGGAGGGAGGCACATCAGGAAAGGCTCCAGAGCTCATGTGTTGGGGACCTGCAGAGCAGCAGCCCATGGAGGCCCCTCCTGGTGTCACAGGGCTCTCAACTGGACAGGGATGAGCTGGGGACAATCCCAAGGGCCTGCAGAGGTGGGGTGGGATGGAGATGCTGATCTTTCTGCCCCAGAAAGCTGCACAAGGCACAAACCCTGCTCAGCACTGCCCACCAGAGGAGAACCTGGGGGCATGAGGAGCTCCTGGTGTCCCTTGTCCCCCTGGCACCACAATGGGATGGGTTCAACAGCTGGGCACCAGCAGTGCTTGACCAGGGGCTGGATGTGTTCCTTGGCACTGCCCACACTGCTGTTTCTGTGTGTGGCAAACTGAAAACTGTTTTATTTCAGTTTTTCTGAAACCTGTCCTGTGCTCTGATGGTGTTTCAGCATTTCCTCCAAGATGTGGACATTCAGGAATGGGAGATGTCATGATCACAGAGTTCCAAGCTTCGATCCTAGCCCAGCTAAGTGTTTAGGCATTCCTTTTGCAGAAATGAATAATCCCTGTTAATTAAGAGGATTCTTAAGTGCTTTCCTGAAATGTCTTCCAGGATCAAATACACTTTCTTCCCAGAGCTCCGTTTTGTTGGTTTTTTTTTTTCCATTTTATTCTATCATTTATGATTTAAGAACAGTGCTTGAGAAACAGCTGCTGTGAAGACTTAAAGATCTCTATAATTCACATGTTCTAAACTCAGCAATCCTAGGATACTTATGTTATTTTACAAAGCAGGGGGAGGAAGGGACGTGCAAAATCTTTAAGATGCTATTTAAAAAAAGACTTCAAAGAAGAGGCAAAGATTTATCCTTTCATAGCTCAGACAAAGTATGCCAGAGTTATGCAGATAATCAAACATCTTCTCCACACTTTAAGAGTGCAGAATGTGATTTGCCTCCTTCAGTTACATCTAAACACTTTAAAACTTGAAAAGCTGAAGTTGTGTTTTTAGATACATCTCAGGAAAGCTTAGGAGAGCTAACCTCAATTAGTGTATACACATTATGTGTGAGCTGTTATGCTCTCTAGTTATAATGAAATGTTTTTTTCTGACTGCATGCAGGAGGATTCTGTATGGGATCTGTCTCTGGTTTGGTCTGGTCCCCTCACTCTTGCAAGACAGAGCCCACAAACAATTCCATGGTGTGTCCTGGGTTCCTGAGTGCCACCTGCAGCATCCTGGGCAGGACTGGGCAGCTCAGGCTCAGAAAAAGGGTGTGACTGAGGAGGAGCAGAGTGGCTGGGTGAACTGTAGGGTTGAGTAAGGTTTTTTTTTTTTTAATTTTTTTTTCCTGAAACAGAGAGCAGCAAAATGTACTATAATCCTAGTCTTGACTGCTGAAGTCAATGGGAATTTTGCCTTTTTTTTTTTTAAGGTCTATTTTTTTCTCCTTTCTGTGTGCTTGTCAGACAATATTTTCTGTGAGACAAATACAGCTGCAGTTCCAAGTCTGAATACATAGCTTGTACAATGCTAAATACTTTAAGTTTTCTCAATTTGTAGTCTATTGGGAATTTGAACTTCTTTGCTGAAGGTGCTCTTCCTCATTTATTGTACCTTGGATGGGCTGCGTTTTTCTCTGCTTTACTGTTGTGACCAATGGACATTTGAATATAACAGGGGAAAGAACACCAAAGCCATTTACCACTAAAGCATCCCCTACCCACCCTGTGGACTTGTCCCAGTGGGAGGCAACCAGGGACAAGGAAAAAAGACATTTTCTTGTGCCTGAAACTTCCATCACTTTGGGTTTTAGTATTTGTGTTCTTTAACTAAATTAAAGATTTTACTTTTTGGTAAAATCTCACTGTGAATTTATCATTCTAATTTGCAGCACAATATTTCTTTTTTATTCCTGACTGAAGCGGTTCAGCTCCTCTCGCCACAGTTATTTTTCTCTGTTTACAGGGTTGAATTCTTGTCTTTTAACTAATATCTCCCAAGCCCATATGGTAATAAATATGTGCTAGCTCTTCCTTTTTTCCCCTATTTTTCTTTACAAGATAAGGCCATCCCTGTCATCTTTCTGCAAACTATGCTCAAAGCACACTCTGTGCTCAAGTGTGATTATTTAAAAAAAACATCTATGAGAAGCAACACAAAGTATAGAGGACAAGCACAGGTTCTGAACATGTGAATTGGAGTCTTTTTTCCTGTTTCCATGCTGAGGGACTATTGCATGTTAGACAGTTTAAGTGTTTTTATCATGACTTCACATTTGGTAGAAAGGCTTCAGACTTATGAACTGCTCAGGGTCTTATGAATACTGATTTGTATACTTATTTATACAAACATTTCAGTGTGTAGAGACAGCATGCACCACTCAAAGTTTTACCACCTTATGTACTTTCCTTACATTTAAAACCAATGCATATTGTCACTGAACTTCATTGCTACAGGATGAAAGCCTTTTTTTCTTTTTTGGTATGGTTTTTTAGATAATTTTACACCTAGGTTATTTGGAGACCTGTTTTTTTATTTGCTCTGATTACTCACATAACCAGAACTCAGACCTTTTCCTGTAGAGTTAAGCTCAGCCCATTGGATGGTTAATTTCAGCTGTTAGCATTTTTTCCCCACTCACTTTTTGTTTTGCATGTTGCACCTTCAGACTCCAGCTAAGGGATTCCAGTACAAACCAAAAGCCATTTTTAATATTGGTTTGCTAATATTTCTCTGCACAGAGTCTTGGGAGAAGGCATTTTGGACTTGTTCTAGATTTTCAACTAGTTCAAGATACATCTCAGCACAGTTCTGTGCCAGTTGTGCAAAAAGGACTCTGAATTACAAGGCTGAAAACCTGACTGGACGCCTCTCCTTGGCACTTTGTAGCTTTGTTTGCTGAAGTTGATCCATTTTTGCTTTCACACCAACCCTGCTTTTCTTCCCTGTGTTTAGAACAGCTCTGGAGCAGTGGTGGGGCTGCTGTGAGCTGAGTGAGGCTGTTGTTCCCAGCCAGGTATTTGCACTATTCCCTTGTCACAGTGCTTGCTGACAGGACTGTTCTGGGGCTGGGATTTCTGCCTTTCCTTGGTGTGACTGGTTGCCAGCAAACGAGCACCATATGCTGTGTTTCGTTTAATAAAGTCTTTGGTGTGTTATCCATGTCATTATTCCTTCCGTCGCAGATTTGTAATGTGAAATTATATCAGGAAATGGGGGGAACTGGGGAGTCATGGAGATGGCAGAGCTGCTGCTCAGAACCAACCAGCAGAGAAAGCCCTGGAGTTTTGCCCTTTCAGCTTTCTTTAGGTGACAATAGAGAGCAAATCTTGTGCGTTCTGACTACTTGGAGACCCAGGGAAAAAAAAAAATCCATTAGCAAGGATAGGACTGGAGTAGATAAAAAAAAATTATTTTAGCTGGAGCTAGGTGTAGCCAGTACTGAGCTTTTTCTTCTTGGCCTGACTCTAAAGGTGGAGTCCTGTATGTAACATTTGCTTGTGTTATAGGTAAAACCCCCTGGTTTCATGTTTGTCTTAATCATGGATAACGTTCAGCTCCCTGGCTTGCAAAAATGTTATGCAAAACATTTCCTGTTTTCTAACCAGCTCTAGTTCTGAGCTTGGAGAAAGCTTTTGGCACTCCTCACCAGAGGAATTCAAACAGCTTCCCAGCATGCTTTTATGACCTGCTTAATACACAGGGACTTGGAAGCAAAAGTGGATGTAAACCAGGTTTTAGGGAACAGGCTTTACATCTTTTTTTCTGCTTAGCTTGCCTGAATTTCAACAATTGATTTGCTTTCCAGAGTTTGTCACTGCCTAAATCTTGCATTAAGTACTGATGGTGGTAGCAAACTCTCCATTTGATTTCAATCAGCTCTCTTCAGCTATCTTCAGTCTGGTTTCAGAAAATTAGAGACATCCACTTCCAGGACTTTTCAAAACTAAGGCACTGCAGGAATTGGAGCTCTGCAATGTGTGTGTATGTGATACCTTGTATGCTCTTGAGTTTGTTCTCTATCACTGTAAAGCTATTTTTGTGTGATAGAGTAATTCCACTCCTGCTTGAACAAGAAGTGCAGAAACCCTCAGTCTCATGAGGAACCAAGATTTGCAGTGTTTGTGTTGATTTTTTTGGAGAGAGCAGATGCTGGGAACATGCTTTGTTGAGCTTTTAGATGCCTATTTAGGAATGAAGGAACCTTCATGGCTGGTCATAGACAGCAGTCCATTCATCACTGGATTGTACCATGTCAGGGCAGGAATTTAGGAATCTCAGTGGCATTTGCAGGAGCTCCCGAAGAGCCAGTTGTTGGGCAGTGCTGCCCATCACAGACATTTCCTCTTGCTTGCTTGTGAGTGATGGCTGCAGAAACCACCAGGCTTTGCTTACTCTCTCTGGTTTCACACCTGTCTCTGTAGCCCTCGTGGCAGTGCCCTCTGCAGAATAACCAGGTGTTTGCTTTGCTCTCTGGGTGCTGTGCCACACCAGCCCCAGCAGGTGACACTTGCTGATGTGACTCCCTGAGGTGTGGTGAACCACAGGGGAGTTGTGAGGCTGCACACATTGTTCACAAGGCCAGAGAAAATAAGCTATTGAAAGCTTTCTAGGATAAGTGTGACTGACTCCCAGGCTGGAATCAGGATGTGGAAACAGCCAGATCATCCTAGGCTGAGAATGAAGCCAAAGGTAGCATGAGCTACAGTGAGTGCAGAGCAGGTTCTGCAGCTGTGCTCCAGCTGATCCCAGCTTATTCCCTTTGTGCCATCTCCTAAATTTATAACGCAGCTGACCTGCCAAGCCCCAGTGACAGCTGGAACTGATGCATGGCTCCTGAAAGTGGTTTAAAAAGGAGAAGACTGCCCAGCACTGTGGTGGGCCAGAGGGGCTGTGTGTGTGTAGGGGAACAGGGGAGCACTGACAGGGCAGGAAGGGGCTGTGGCAGTGAGTCCCTGCCAGCTCCCTCCTGTGCCACTGCAGGGGCCCTGGGCTTCATGTGCCTACACTCAGGTCATGGACAGCTCAAAGGGGGCCTGGCATGTTCCACTTCACCCTTTACTGCTGCTGAATGTGGCCCCTTGGACCCTGCTAAGAGCTGTGGTCTGTGCGATGGCTGCTCCCTGTCCTCCAGCAGCTGGGGTGCCCTGCGTGGGGTGTGACAGAGCTCTGTGCCCTGTGGTGGCTCAAACAGGGAATGCAGGCAATGCCTTTCCCCACCTCTGCCACATCAATTGCTAAAACGTGCTGTGGCAGCTCTCCCCAGGCTTGTGAGCACACTGAGGACGCTGTTGTGACCTCTCTGCGGCAGGCTATTGCCACTCCATCCCATTTTAATCTCCATTAGCTTGGTCTGTGACTTTAGTGGTGCATTATTGGGCATTATTTATCTCCTAAAACAGCCTGTACTTTCACTCAGAAAGCCCAGCAAAGGCAGGGACCTGCTCCCAAGCCTCCCGAACACAGATTATTCCCCCTGAGCCCCGCCAGAGCAGTGGCAGAGGTTCCCAAGGACAGCCAGGGAGTGACCTTGGGCACCAGGCCAAACCCAGCTTTTAGGTGTTGGTGCTGGAGTGGCAAACATGACGGATTGTGAAAGATCAATGAAGGGAGCGGAGAGAAAACAAGTTCTTATGACTGGTACGGGCTCAAGTTTTGGGCCAGTTGCAAAAATAATTCATGAAAGCGTGGCAAAGAGGGGTTGTCATTCCTGGGAGTAACTTCCAGCACTGTGTGAGCAACTGTAAACAAACCTGGGAAGTTAGAGCAGAGAGATGCTCTTTGAGAGCAATGTGACCACGAGGGGTGCACTAGAAATCTTAATCCATGTCAGAAATTATAATCCATACCTCTGCCAGGCAAGCAATCTCTGGGACCTCTTTTGAATGCTGTATAAGAAAAATCAAAAATCAACAGTGTTGGTGTAAAAACATTGCATTACAGAGAGGAGATCCTTTAAATTACAGAGCATGGACTTTTCCTCTCTTGCCCCTTGAACCTGAAACGTTGGTATCCATAGTGCATTTAGTGTCTTCCTATTGTAAAATTCTCTCAGTGGAGTGTGAGGGGGGATTTTTTTTTTTTTGCCTTCTAGTAGCCCCCCCATTCCCTCCCAAAAAACTTTGCCTTGTTGGATGCTAAAAGACCTGGGGTTTACAATGAACATCCCTGTGTAAGATTTGTTATGAAGTTGCAGGAACAGGCAATATTTCAAAGTGCTCTGAGATTTAAATATTAAAAGCTCTTATCTTGTGTAGATTCCTGCTAAGAATACTGGGATATACCTCTGTACTGGAATATGCATTATGTTTTAATCTTTGATGGGGTATTTTTGGTTAGTAGAGTGCTGATATTTTTAGAGGTCATTGTAAGTCTGCTGTAAAAGTGTTGTGCTGGAATTTAAATATAAATTTGGGGGCTGGCAGTCAAGTGACTGTCAGGCAGCTGCCTATTTCAGGCCCGTTGGAAATCCCACTCTTTTTACCTTTTATTTTTCGTACAACTCTGTATATAGGGGTAAGATTTACTTAATTTCAGGTTTCTAGCATCCAGTTGAAGGAGTCATCAGGATTCTCTCTGTAGTTAATGGAAAGAGATAAGCACCTCCAGGCAGTGCCTTATCTCAGGAAGGTGAGATAAATCAGCTTTTGGAGGTGTGTATCCATTCCTATTGACAGCAGAGGATCCTGGAGAGGCAGCTCAGCCTACATGCCTGTCTTTAGGTGCCTGAAGTTAGGCAGGATGCTTGCTCCTTATCCTAGGTGGGTTTGAATCAGAGTTTGCAGCTGTGGACTATAGCAAGGGAAGCAGTTCCTCCAACACAAAGCCTTGTCATGCCAGTGAGGTTTGGGTGTTTCCAGAAGTGGGCTGGGGGGCCAGGAACAGCAGCTCCCAGCAGGAGTGGGAGGATGTTCCCATGGTGGGCTCTGCTCTCAGTTCCTTTAAAATTTCCAGATATTGTTTTGTAGTCACAGGAAATAGAAAAACAATTGAAAACCAGGAGTTTGTAAGAACTGCTCCTTCATTTTTACTGACATGGAACCAAGAGCATGGAAACAACAGAGACCTTTCATCCTGCAACATCCAATAATGCTTTTTTACTCCTCTGTACATGATTTTAGTGGATACTGAAGAGAGAACCTTAAAGGTGTGAGTTTCGTGCGAGCATCTGAAAAGTAAAAGAATACTTTACAATGGAAGAGTTTAGGAAGGCTAAATCTCAGACTTTTAAACCATCAATTTCCCAGACCAATATAACATGAAAGCCCATCTTCACACTAAATAAATGTTGATTATAAAGGTACCAAAGAGTGCATTAGGAGATGAGTAAATTTGTCAGTAACAGTAACATCAGACCAATAAATATCCAACGTGACTGGCAAAAGGAATATATAAAAATGTCTTCCTCTATTCCAAATTTCAGGATTAGATTAGTAGTAGCATGCTTGCCAAGATCACTTTTTTTTTGTTATTACCTTATTGATGTTGATGTGTGCACGATGAGATACATTTCTGTTCTGTACTCTCTCTCTGTGCTTCGAGGAGATAACCCAGCGTTTGCAGGGAAGCTGAAAGCAGCAGCAATGGGTGAAAATACCACAAGATGTCACTGCTAACCTGGCAAAACGACTGCTGCTGCCGAGCTGCCAGACAGCATGCTATTAATTTATAATAAAAGGTATCTGACAGCTTTATTCTGATGAATTATGGGAATCCAAAGCACAATTCCAAGTCTTTGGTTTATAAATTGTCATTGATTTTAATGTTCTTTGTAAAGTTGTGGCACGCAACAAATTTTCCTGCCAAAAGCTGTTAAATAAATAGTCATCCTTTGCTCTGAGCAGTGCATTGAACTTGTTAGAGTGATGAGCAGGATGAATTGATGGTTGTCCATAAACCATCTATGACAGATCGCAGAGCAGCAATTCCAACAATTATTGAGTGCATTTATTAGAGTTGTTTTTTTTAAAGTACTCCACTGAACACAGAGGGAGGGGCACAGGTAATGCAGGAGCAGTTTGACACCGCTCTTTGCCTGATGCCTCCTCTTGAATAACACATGGCTGGGGCTGCCCCAGGATTGCTGAGCAGCACGTTTGCCTCCCCCTGAAATTATTTGATTTCCTAGCATGGGAGATCTGGCACTATGAGAATGTATTTCCCACTCTCTGGACATAGTTATTGTAAAGACAAGTTAATTTTCCTTTCTAAAAATTAACTACTAACTCTTGTGTTTCATTGAAAAGGTTATAATAGTTGCAATTAATTTTAAACTCAAATTTATGTATTTTTGATAGCGTTATCTGTAGAGACAAAGCTGTGGGAAATTTACTTTTTCTCGTGCAGTGTCCTTTGTCAAACCTGACAACCACACATAATTACCTTTGAGAGGGGAATAACCCAAACCAACAAATTGCAAACAAGAACATTTCCAAACCTTTGCCCTTTTTCTAGATCTGAAGTGAGATCAAATCCCTTTAGCAATTTAAGCAGGTAGCAAAGTGTTGGAGGAGTTTGGCCATGGAAGGACTGAAAGACTAGCTTGAAAACAAGAATCAGGTTGCTTGTATGATCTGTTGACCAAAAATAGAAAGTGGAGGTGCTAGAAATCTTACTTGTAAGCTTGGTAAAGTTTGCAGTGCCATTTTGGAGAGGCAGGGACAGATCCACAGATTATATAAATTGATTTAGCTCAAAGTTTGGGGAGAAAAAGTGATTTTACAGCAGCTGAACACGGGGAGCTAAGTACGTTCTGTCCTTTCACTGAAGCTGCATGTATGCACAACTGCTGTGCTTGATTAAAGAAATGATACCCTTAAACTTTGGTATTTACAGATGCCCATTTTCTAAAGTCTTGGCAAGATTTCAGGTCATGTGTGTAAAATCAGAAGAAGCTAAGTTCTTGCCTCATATTTTTGCTTTTTGCAAAAGCATAACTGAACAAGGAATTTTCTGGGTTTTACTTTATTGTGGAACTGTCATTTCCAGATATGGTACATCAGCCTTAAATTTGAATATATTTTGTCCAAGGGGCTGCCACAATGTGAGCAATGTGTACTCATTTTTAAAAAGAAAGTATAATGGAAAGTTGGGAACAGAAATAAAGAAACAATTAGAAAGTTTTTGTAAAGCTGGCTCCCACCGACAGCTTGTCTGGAAACATTATGGTCTGACATATAAACACTGTGTTTACTAACATTTCAAAATGCAGCCTATAATCTATGTACACTTGTTATTTTATTAATGCTTTTTATTGCAAGTTACAGGCAAACACAAATGTTTGAGTACAGTGTGGCTTGTAGGTATGGACAGATGTTGACACACTTAAAAAGCTTTTAGTTGGATGGATTCAAAGTGTATTTAGGTTTTAGTTCTGCAAAGCTGTAGAAGTGGGGGAAAGATTTGTCAGTACACACTTGTGTACGTTTTCAGTCCCATGGGAGGTTTGGGTAGGTGTGAATGGAAACTGAAGGTGGTGAGGGCTGTGTTAAAATGTTCTTTGCCTTTTCCTGGGAATATTCCAGCCCTGGCAGGCACCTCTGGGCACTGGAAGGGCTGCAGGGCCAGGGACCCAAGAGATGCTGTGCTGTTCTGGGGAAAGGGGTGTTTGCACTGGCACTGGGTGCTCTGCCAGCAATTCTGGGGTTTGTGACTGAGGGTGGGACTGTGCAAACCCTCTCTGAAATCCCTGTGAGAAATCACAGCCGACCCTCCCCATTTAACATCTGCAAACTAAACTAACAGCACCTTGAATCCTCAGCCATCTCACCCAGGTTAGCAGAACAAACAAACCCCACAAACAGGCAGGTTGGGAGTGAGTCTGGGGTCCCTGAGGAGTGCTGGATCTCGTTTCAGAGAGATGGAGCAGCCAGGGCACATCCCTGTGCTCATCCCCTGTGTGAATTGTTCTCGTTCCTCACAAACTGCTGGAGCTGGGATAATTCACTCCAGCCCGAGCTCTGGCTCCCCCAGTGCAGTCACAGCTCTCTGCAAGCCTTTCAAGCTCGGGAAAAAAGGAGATAGAAATCTTTCTGTACATGCTTTCCCCTTGCATTTGGAAAAAAAGCAAAGGGAAAGAAAAAGATATGAAAGGCTCCCCTAGCCTCCCCAAAAGCTCTGAAAAAAATGGTTCACACAATTTTTATGGGACCTCTGAGGACCTTGAATTTTTAAGTAATCTTTTTTGATGATTTTAGACAGACCATTAAGCTGAGGATAAAAGTCCCTCTGTTCAATATCTGGATACATTAAGCATTAGGCTTAAAATTTACAGCTTTCATTTTGACAAGAAAAATGGCATGTTTGGTCTCAAGTGCTACCTTGAACTGTTTTTCAACATTAAGACAGGTTGTCAGGCTGAGGGGAGGAGGTCTGGGCACCAGTGGCAGCTGCTGCTGCTCTTGCTGGGTGCACATGCAGGGATAGAGATGCAGCACTGCTGCCTGTCAAGAGCTGCAACTTGAGAATGCTTTGGCTTTTTTAAAGTAAAAGGGAAATTATGCTGATCCATGGGAAGGCAGAAAGCAAACGGGGTATCATTTCTGACTGTAAAATGAGTGGTGCGTTCAAATATTTGAAAGAATCAAAACCAGGGGAGGGTGCAAAATGGAGAATCATATTTCCAAGAAAGCTTTAGGGATTAGAGTAATGAGGAGTTTGACTTCCAGCTTCCCTGGTGCTGGTTTTCCAGAATGACTTGCTCTTCTCAACATCTGAGCATCCCTTACCAAGCAGCAACCACTTGGAATTTTGTCCTATATCTGAAAGAGAGATAGAAAAGCAGACACAGTTATTGGCAGTGTCCTCAACTGGCACCATGCAGCAAGGTGTCATTAGGAACCTGGGAGGGAGACTTCCACTGTGTTAATTCAAGGCACAGCCAGTGTACAGCTGCTTTAATGGTGTTTTGTATGGGGAGAAACCAGCCCAGGCCATCCAGCAGTGGAGGATCACACAGGCTGTCTGCAGGCATTGCTTCTTTTGGGATTTGCCAAGGTTAGCAGTTACTTTTGGTTTGGTGGGTTATTAGGACCTTAGATAATCTCATTAATTAGATGGAAGGGGCAGGGGGGTCACTATCCCCCATGCAGGATCATGTGCTGGTCTCTGGAAAGGTGTGGAACTGCCTCAGTTAGGCAGAGTGCCCATCTCACAGACCAGGTTTGCTGGACAACACCACAGTTCAATGACCTTGTGTTTTAGTGAGGCAAGTTTTGAACGAAGTTTGTAAAAATTTGCTTAATGGTAGTGGGTGAAGAGAACTCCAGGAAGAGATTAGCCTTTTGCTGCTTGGCAAAAGGCTAATCAGTGAGTTTAAGAGAACAAAAATTAATCCATTAGTTGGTCATCTCCCAAATTAAAGTAGAGCTGGAAAATAAAACAACTGTAGGAAAAGGCCTCTGGGCTTTTCCCGTGTGAGCAGAGTCAGTAACTGCTGCCAGCATCTCTGTCCTGGTAATGGTCACAAATTAGGGCAAAAAAGGGTTTGATAAGCAGTCAAAGGAAGATCTGAAGCACCTATAAAACTGCATCCTCTCTGGCTGCAGGAGGCAACTCATGATCAGGCCCTGCAAAAGCAGGAGGCATGTGACTGGTTTGCTGGCATTAGTCTGCATTTATTGTCCCTGTTATTGGTAACTGCAGGCATCTTGTGATGTATCTGATACTTGACAAGAAGGACGGCAAACAAAAGGAGTTGTTGTTTGTTTATTTGTGTCTGGTTTTTTCCTTTGGAAGCAGTGAAATATTAACTCAGTGCAAGTACACTGGGCTGTTGTCTTCACACAGTCAGGAGAGAGATGACCTACCGCCACAAATACCACTCACATGTTTTTCAGAGACATGAAATAGGAAAATATCATCTCTCAAGTCACAAGAGAGCTGAGAAAGTGAGCTGTAACAGGGTCAATTAAACAGGCTTAATTACAATGGATCTTGTGAGTACTGGCACCTTCTGGGCTGAGGCTTCCAGCCTGATCCAGCATCACACACTGGGTCAGGAGGACTTGGAAATACTTCCATGCAAAAACTGCAATTTGGTGATCAATAATTCAAAGTGAAGAACACTCTTACTGTCTCTCTCATTGCTAAAACGTGACTGAAAATACCCAAATTATTTAAAGTCAGTGGTCTTGAGGAGCTGCTACCTCAGATGGGTGAAGTACCCTCTGAGCTGTCACTGCTTGCTTTTGAGACACAAAACTCTCAGAAAAAGGAACTGGGGTGTTTTGGCCCTGCTGCCTTTCCTTTAAGGCCCTGAAAAATTCTGGGGGAAGTAACCAACGAAATTGTTTGTAAGCAGAGAGAAGTTAAGAAGGTGAATAGCCACCAAATGGATTTGTCAAGAGAAAAATCATGTCAAGGTGATCCAACTTCCTTTTGTGAGAGGCTAGCATACTCTGTGGATAAAGAAAAAGCGACAGAGGACATATCTTCACTTTCTTTAGGCTTTTGTCAGTGTCTTGTCGTATTTTTGATAAATAACCTAATACTGGTGAATTTACTGTGGATGGGGCCCAAAATCAGTTAGGAGACTGAATGTAGAGAGTTATCAGGGGTTTGCTGTCCAAGTGAAAGGGTGGGTTTAAGGTGTTCTGCAGGAGTCTGTCCTGGGTGCAGAGCTAGTCAGGACCTCAGATGCAATTTGGGTGACAAAAGAGAGCACACAGTGAATTCCCACGTGACATGGTGCTAGGAGGGACTGAGAGACACAGAAGAGCCAGATTAGAGCAAAAAGTACCCCTTGTTAAAATAGATTCAGAGCTTAGATGAAATTGAATGCAATTTGATAGTGAGGGTTACAAGTGTCACACTCAGGCTCATATCACACAAGTTCAAGCTGGGGGGGAAGCCTTTGATGGAAGCTCTGTGGAGCAGGACAGGAGAGCAAAAGCCAAATGTAAGCCAACAATGTCATGCTCTTGTGAAAAAGGCAAATATCATTTTGGAAAGGATCAACAGCAGTATAACCTGCATGGCCCATGGCACTTTTCTGCTTTTTTTGGCATCTGCAATCCCTCAGCTTTAAGGCTGTATCTGCTTTTGTGTAGTGCAGGTCAAGAAAGATGTGGACTGGAGAAAATGCAGAGGAGAACAGGGATAGTGACCAGAGGCCCAGGAAATGTCACCTGTGAAGGGAAAGTGAATTAATTTCCTCCTAAGATATAAAAGCAAGGGCTGGGGCATATGTGGCAATGATGTGCAGCTACAGAAAAGCAGAGGGACAATGCAGGGGGGCTGTGGGAACTCCATCACTGGGTCTCAGGAAACGTGAACATCAGGATTGACACAGGAAGATGTGAGAAAGCAGCATGTCCCCTGGCAAAGGCTGGGGACCACGACGCTGGGTGGAAGCTGCACACAGACAGGATCTCAGTCATGCCTGGTTTTTTTGAATGTTAATTTTTAGAAAACGTTAGGATTGACTCATTTGAGGCTGGATGTCCTAGATCACACAGGTAAACCAGCAGTCATCACTGTGTAACATTGAGAACTTAAAGGAGAGTATATTTAATATACACATGTGCAGGGACTAACAACGTTATTTTATTTCTAGAAAGCAGCCTTTGGGTCTGACAGATACGTAGCTAAAAGTTCAGTTTGGAAGTTTGACTTTTATATATCTAAGTATTGTAGAGTGGAAAATAATGCTGAGGAGTGTTGATGTTATTTGCTCTGCAATGCTGACCACAGGTGTCTGACTTATGCTTTGACTATGAGCAAAGACAGAAAGATGAGGATCCCAAATCTAAAGAGGGTAATATTTTAAAAAATCCTTCTAAATTCTGTTTTCAAAAGTGATCCAGGCACTTAAGAATCTACACTCCACTGAATTCCAACTCACTTTTGAAGCCTGATTGAGATGGGTTATCACCTTGGGATGGATTTAAGCAGTGGGAATAGCTCCTGCAGTCGCTTTCATTGCAGGAGTTGTGGGAATGTTTGTATTTGCCATCCAATTCTAAACTCACATTTGCAGGGGAATAAAACCAGGGAGAGAATGGGGCAGCAGATGAACCTACCTGAGGGCTCTAAATCACCAAACCAGTGGTGTAAAACAAAAACTCTGAGCAATCCATACTGCCCTTCTACCTGTGCTCTGCCGTTTGGCAGTTTCACTCCAGGCACTGCAAGACAAGTGGTTCTGGCACAGAATGCAGGGGGAGAGGCTGGGAGAGACTTTGAGCTCCTCAGGTGTTTCACAGGGCAGGGGAGCCTGCAGAGAAAGCCAGGGAAAAGGCAGCAGAAGTGATCAACTTTAAAACAAGTGAGGCAGGCAGGACATGAAAATGCTAAGAGCTGAAGGATCAGGATTTCTAACTGTGGGTCTCCATCACAAAATCTTCTCCACATTGAGAAGGGCAAGTGGTTCTAAGTGAGAATGGGCATAGAAGGCAGCATCAGAAATACAGTGACAGGAAGGAAGTGGGAAGATGAGATTTTACCTACAGGGGATTGTGTTGAGATGGAACAGAAATTCCAGCAAGTGAAAAAGCAGGAGCAGGGAACTTGGAAAAAAAGGGGAGTTTTTGGGCAAGTCAGGAGGTAAGGAACTCAGGGCTGAAAAATTAGTGTTAGAAACATATAAGTCAAAATGATTGACACATAATTCAGTGAAATGGTCAATTCTTATCTGCCTTCACTGGATTTAAATATGTCTTTGCATGTGTTTGTAAAAGCCCTACCTGCATACTGTCGCTGTTGTCTCTGCATTTGATGAACTGAACTGCTGTGAGTTCTGTAAAATCTGACCAACACCAAATTACTGGAGCCAGAAAATGAATACCTGTCTCCCTTCAGAAACATGCCAGCTTGTCAGACCCTTGTTACAGCAACAGCAGAACCCTGCTGCTTTTTAGGAGGTGTGTTTGCAGAATGGATCTGCAGAACCCTGCACATGACAGCAGAAGTGGCAGCAGACCCTTCTGTAACTTCAGTTTGAGTGGGGTCTGAGCAGAGCATTTGCTTTTCTTCATGGCTTTACTTCTCTTTCCTGATTCCATTGAGTGCAACCTATTTGTGCTTTGGACACAAAGCTGGGATTAACTAGAGGAGTTTTGGCTGGCTGGCCATCAGTTCTAAATAATAAAGAAAAACTATGTTCAAAGCGAAGTGCATTTCAATAAAAAAATGAAGAAAAGGACACAAGGACTTTACTAAGGTCATGAAGTAAGAGAGAGAGAAAATAGCTGTGTCAACAGTAATTTATTTTTAGTTTCTACCTAAATCCAAAGTACAGGAAAATGAAGGATTTGTAAGCTATACCCTCAATTATTCAGAAATCATTGTTGCAGTTTAGAGCAGCATGAGATGATGCAGGTCTCCATCTGAGTGATTGTCTGAATTCCAGGTGATTGTATGGAAAACACACAACCATACCTATTGTAACTAAATAAGATTTACAGTGTAATTCTCAGGGAGTAGGAAATAATGTTGTTTGTTTTATCTGCGTGTGAGCTGAGGAAATGGTGTATTGCCCATGGTGGCCCAGCAATTTGGGCAAGAGTCCTGAATGGAAATGAATAATGGTGATTGCCTTGCAATCCTCTTCCAGTCTGCCTCTCACAAATGCTGCGCAGTATTCTCAAGCAAGTCCCACTTTTGAATATTTTAATGGGACTTTCAAAGAAATTAGCACGAGTTAAACATTCATAACCCAAAGAAATTAAGAGGCTCTGGCAACTTTGAAATCCCAGCTCTCACTCCTAAAGATGGCAGTTGTGCCATTCCTTTAAAGTGCTGAAGGGGAGTTTGTGGATCTGGGTTCATGTGCTCAGGAGCTGGAGATCCCAGCTGCCTTGTCAGCATATGGATGAATTTATACATATATTTAAGTTTGTTTGGCTCAGTGAGGCTATCAGAATGCTCCTTTTTGAGCAGCAGTAATAGAGAAAGCTCAGACAAAGCAGAGCCTTTGCTTGCTGGGCCAGCAGCCCTGCCCCTGGGAGGATGGTTTGCCTGAAGAAAGGCAGGGGAGAGAAGAAGTTGCTCCTGTAGCAGCAGTAGAAGAGAGATGCGTGAAGGGATGATAATCCTGCAATCCAGAAAAGGTTCCTGGGTAGCCTTTTTAAAGGAATTTTAAGGAATTGATCATTGGTGAGCTGGCACATGTGCTGGGTGAGGGAACCTGCTGTCATACATGTGTTCCTGGGAGAAAGCTCCACTGGGAAATGGTGTGGGACAGCAGGAAGCCACAGCTGTGGACAGCCCACAGGAGGCACACCAGGCTGCTCTGTGGCAAGGAGCAGCAAGCCTACCTGCACCAGCCTGGCATTTGTGTGCCTCTCCTTTTCTGTGCATGCAGCTGCTTTCTATGGCACATTTATGACTCACCCTTCCTGGGCACTGCATCTGCAGTGATGCTCCAAAATCTTGTTTGTGAGAAATGGCCTTCTAGGCTCTGTGCTCCAAATTTATACCCTACCTGCAGCAAATGTTGCTAAACCAGGCTCTTGCTAAGGATATCCAACTATTTATACCCTCCCTGCAGCAAATATTGCTTAACCAGGCCTCTTTAAGGAGCTCCAACTCCAGACAGGGAGATGACAAGTGTTGCAGGTGGCTCACAGGTCAGCCTTGGCACCCTATTGCTTGTGTTTCATCTCTCCATTTGGCATAACTTAACTTTCTTTTCTGTTTTTCTCTTGCCTGTAAAATATTTAAGGGAGTTTTTCTCTTCAGGCAGGTTGAACACTATAATGTCTTTTTCTGTTCATGGACCAGTGAGCACTCCAGCTTGTCAGTATTCAAATTACTATCAAACTCTTTAGTACCTGTCTAATTAAAACAACTTACTTGCTGATCTCTTCTTGCTAAAGCAAATGAAATCCTAATAGGAAAAGCAATATATCACTTAGATCAAAAGAAAATTAGTAACTATAACATAACCACCTCTCTTCTATTTTTTTCCTTTTTCTTGAAGTGGGGGAGGAGAGTGGCAGGCGATTCCTGTTTTCAGATAAAAACATATGTTCTGTCACAACCTTCTTATTGATTCCCTGTACTAGCAAAATCCCTGCATTTACTGTAGCGAGATGGAAATTTCCATAGCTGAGGAGAAGCCTAATTCCAGGGATGGAGCACGGGGAGGGGAACAGAGATGGCAAACTGGGGGAACAGAGCACAGTGGGGAAAGGGAGCGTACCCCTAGAAAGTTTTGGGCTGAACTTGGAGCTTTTGCAGTTGCTTTGCTGACCGAAGGAGGATGCTCTGTGGAATTCCCATTCCTTTTGTTTGGTTCCATTAAGCTGCCCAAGTATCCTTGGGGAAGGGGCTGTCTCAGCCTCTCTGATGCTCTTGGGTTACTGATAAAAATAGAAGAGAGAATAGCTCCTTGTTCCCAGCCCATTTGCATAGTTCTTCCTGGAGCAGAATGGTCTGTTCTTCTTCCCCCAACAAAGGCTCCATTTGTCTGGGGTACTGACTTGTTCTATGGGGCCTTCCAATCTTTTCCCTTCTTTTCCTTTTTTTTTCTCCCCTTTCCCTGACCCTTTCTCTCACTGAGCTGTAGCACACTTGCCTCTGGCTAGGAATATTAATGAGCATTTCTTTTCAAGAGCTTATGCAGATTGCACTTTGTGAATCAGCTGGCAGAGGTGCTGTCCAAGTAACTTACCCAGAATGGTGCCCAGGGGCAGATCCTCAGAGTGCCTGGCATGTCTCATTCCCCAGCCTGAGAATAAAAGGTCAAGGAGCTGACTTTCAGTCTGGGGTGCCTTGCATGGCATGGAGGGCTCAGAGAGAGCCCTTCACGCAACAAAGGTTATTTAAATAACTCCAACGTCTCCAAAAAATGTAAATGTGCAAAAAAATGGGGAACTTAGCAGCTCAGGTGGCTCATTATTAACAGCAGGAGTCTTTTCCTTTTGTTTGTTCAGATCTGCTCCCAGTCAGAAAAGACATAGAACATTAAAAGTGTCTGAGTAGGGTTCAGTAGCAGGCATGAAATTAATCTAGTTGGCCAAATGAGAGTGCATTTTTTGGTAGAAGACTCCTGACCACCCTGTGCACTTTAATTGGAGATAAACATACTAGGGCAATGTAAAAATGAAAATGTAAAAGTCATGAGCAGAGTGGCCCACAAAGTGTGCCACTCCTGCCTGAGAGGAGGGGTCTGGGTGACAGGACAGAGGAATGCACTCTGATTTTTATTTGAATCCAAATTGGTCTTCAATGACCCAAGCCCGTGTTTGTCCTCCTCTGCACCCTCCTGCGATCTTGGCCTTGGTGCTCAGAACTTTGGTTTTTATGCTGGAGATCTTTTTCCAGGTGGGTTTTGCCGCCACTCCCAGCCATGGCACTGGGCTCACATCAGTCAGCTTCTGGTTGACACAACGAGTCTGAAAGAACAGACACCCAATAACCTGCTGGCAAATCTCTTATAAAGGGGGCTAAATCTGGCGCTAAGTGAAGGAGCAGTTTAAATGGCCTCAGGTCATCCTTCTCACTAGGGCTCTTAACCCTGGGAGGAGAGGTTGACGAAATTTAACTGCAAAAAAATGATAGCGTTTTACTTGTAGGTGTCCAAACCATCATGACTTTACCTAAGAAATAGAGAAAAGATAATTGTTAAAATCAGTGTTCTTAAAGGATTTGTATGGTTCCTTCTATCTTGTGTCCTGGACAGGATGATGACAAAATGATGATCACATTTTTTGCAATATTTTGGTGTTTTTAACTGTTTGTCCCACTGAAAACAGAAAAAAAGGATTATTTAATTCAAGATAATTTATAGATAATTTTTAGGTAATAAACTCTGTATGATGAAACATCTCCTGCAAAATGAAGGCTGAAAGCATCAACAGGAACGTCCTGAGAATGTACAGAAACCTTTGACAGGAATGGACTGACACTGGCAAAATTCAAGGTTGAATTTCAGGAAATTTCTATGAACGTGTCAGCTCACACCCTACCCTAAAGCCAGCAAAAATCAAACTTGTAGTGCTCAGTGTGTAAATGCTCCCAAATCAGCCACAGGAATCACTGCCTGAGAAATGGCATTATTTGGAAGGGAGGAAAGGGAACTCTACACCTTTGTAGCCCAGTGCTGGAAGCTGTTGCCATCCATTTAGGTGACCACTCCCCAGGCACATTCACACAAAACTACTTGACCTGAAGCTCTTTGGGCTTTTACAGTTAAGGGGTTTCCTTCACTTCATGGTGCAAGTCCCCTGTTGCTGTGGTTTGACACTGGCATCCACGAAAAACTGTTCACTCATTGCTAATCACTATAGCTGAGCAGAGGAGGGGGAAAAACCCAAAATGAAGGGCTGAAGAGATAAAGATTAGGAGAAAACACGCTAAGGGCAAAACCAGCTCAAACTTAAAGGTATAAAGTAAATTTATAATTAACAGAGTCAGAGGAGGATAATGAGGAATAAAATAAACCTTTAAAACACCTTTCCCCTCCTTCCCACCAACAGCACAGGGACACAGGGTGTGGGAGCTTTGGTCAGTTCTGCATTCAGATCTTCCTTCAGTTCACCCGGGGAGGGGAGTCTCCTCCTGCTGCTGCTGCTGCTGTGGGGTCCTTCCAGAGGTAAACTAACATAAAAACTGATCACACTGAGGAAAAAGATTGCATTGTAGCTGTAGTTGGAGATACAGCAAAAAATATGAGCAAAATGACCAAAAGCATGATAGGAGTTCAGTGCAGAATGAAACTTTAGGTGTCTGCTGGAGAGAGGGAGATTTAAAGACCAGTAGTGAGAATGTGGAAGGAATATCCCTAATGGAACTGCCCCTTTCCACAGCTGATTTTTGTTTTCTTGTTTCACTTGAGAAACTTAATCTTTCTTCTCTGTCTCCATGATGCAGTTCTCTCAGGAAAGCAGTTTTTCACTCCTACCTCAGATGTTCAGTTTGATTCAGTTGCTCATTGTGGAGCACACACAGCATCTCAACTGAGAGGCACTTTTGGAGGTGCTACAGATTTTATCTGTCAGCATAACTTATCAGAATGGCATTACTCTAAACAGATTTCTCAGCATGACATAAATTTGCTGCAGCTGATTGTGACACTCGGGTCTGTAAAGTTATTGTTACTGTTTTCCATTTTGCTGAAAAGCTGTGCCAGGAAAACTGATCACTGTGATGTCTGCTAAAATCTAGGGCTTGTGTATTAGTTTGGTGTTCACCCTAATGCCAGTGAATGTCAGGTGAATCCCACAAGTTAGAGATGGAAAACCCCTAGTAGATAAAGGCAGGCCATGACTGTTTCTCCAATCCCCAGTGAGTTCTCAAGTGCTTTGTCTCATCTAGTTTCAATTACCTGCAGTTGAGGTGTCTCTGGGGGGCTATTCCACAGCCTAAGGTACCCCTTGCCATTGAGAAACATTTGCTCCTTTTCAGACTAAACTTTTCTGTTGCTTATTCTTATCAAATTACTTCCACTGCACTGCTTGCTGTTGCTAAACTCTTGCCATTGCTCTCCCATGTTTACTCTTTCCAGGCTTCAGTCCATGAATCAATATTGCCATCCTTGTTTATTGTGTGCCCATATCCCCAGTGCATTTCTCTCCCTTTGTACCACCTCACATCCAGGCTCTCCTCTCCCTGATTCAGCCCCAGACTGGAGTGGTGGCTGTGGGAGCAGAGCCCTCCACGGACACACTCCCATGGTTTGGGGTGAGATTTTTGGGGCCATTTTAGCTGACTGGCATTTCCTGTTCTCTTAGCCCTCCACAGACACACTCCCATGGTTTGGGGTGAGATTTTTGGGGCCATTTTAGCTGACTGGCATTTCCTGTTCTCTTAGCCCTGCTCTGTCCCACCCACTGGGGGTCAAGGACCTTGGTGCACCCTAGCTAGAAATATGTGAGGAGGAAGAAGAGGCATTTTAGAGTTCCAGGAATTTGGGTTGGGTGACTCAAGTTGTCCAGCTAGGTAAGAAGCAGGACAGGCACCTCCACACCTCCTTCCACTGAAAAAAAGCCATTTAAATAATCCTTTGTGGAGGATTTCAAATGATCTTATGGAAGAGTGGAGTGTTTGATAGTTATTTGTAGTTGAAAAGTAATTGTGGAGAGCCCTCTGCCAGTGTTTGCTTTCCTCAGAGCCCTTCAGGAGCCAGCCCTCTCACTGCCCAAGGCCCTCCTGAGCTCTCCTGGTCCCTCTGATCCCCAGGTGCTAATGCACACCTTGGATTCTTTACTGTGGATTGTTTTAAGCACAACCAACCTCCAGGTTCAGGGCTGCAATCCTGAACCTTCTCTGTAATTAAGAGAGACTGTGGTCACCCCTGGGGTGACAGGTAAAGCTGAACACCAGGTTAGGGCTAATTCTTATCAATCTTCTCTTTTGTGTTTTTGGTAATGAAGGATAAATGTTTGTGAGACTTATTTCTTAATTCCTCAGATACCAGGGAAGATTAGTACTTAGGCAACTTAAAAAAAAAATAAATCCAGGATAAAAAGGGAAATTGTTTTTTCCAGCTTTTCTCCTGGTAAGGAGGAGCAGAAGCTGTTTTGTCCTATTTTCTTTCTTTGCATTTAGCCAAAGTTGCTGTTGTTGCAAGTCATGGAAAAATCAAATTTGCTCTCCTTTCATCAAGTAAACTCTAGGCATTCAACCCTAGTCGTCACCTCTTGCTATAAATGCACTTTTCCAGACCTTTTCCAAGGTTTAGTTAGAGAACAAAAAGGCAAAAATGTGCGCATGGGAGACTGCAAATGCACTCTGACTGTGAAAGAAGAGCAAATGATTGTTCATTAATGTAAATCTCTATTGAAATGCAGGTACCTTTTCATAGATCTTGAGAAACTCTTATGACAAACACAGTGCTTTGTTCATGCCTATGGTTAATTTAGGAAGTTTGTTCCAAGACTCTCAACAATAGCAACTTCAGGGAAATGCAAAATTCATCAAGAGCTGGAGGAAGCTCAGATAAAGTGAGTGAGTTTTGGATAAATGGCTCCACTTCTGGTCTGTGTCCTAAGCTGAAAACCATCTCTGGCCCCTCTAGAGTTGCTCAGTTTTAGTTGCTGTGTTTCAAATTTAAAGGGCCTTAAATGATGATCATTGGCCTGGTTTTGGATTCAGGCAGGTGTGCCTGTGTGCAGTGCTGTTGCCTTCAATAATGCAGTGCAAATGGAGGAAAATCCACTTCACTGCCTGCTCGTGGTTTGCCCTTCACTGTTCCGTGTGCTGGTGGAGGCTGGATCTGAATTCTGTGTCAAGAGCCTCTTGTTCCTGCAGCACCCTGGGGAATCCTGGGATAAAATGGGAATTCTGTGGCAGCTACAAATAAGTTCAGGTCCAGTTCCTTTGTACTGAATTAAATATGTACCTGAATAATACAATTGGTACAGCAAACCTTGTGGTCTACGTTATCAAATGAAATTCTTAAAATGTGTTCCCTGCATTTCCAACATGCCACCAAACTTTGTTTCAATAATGTATGTCTGCACTGTGAAAGCTTTCAACAGAAAAAAAAATTAACAAGATAGACTTTAGTTTTGTTGTATTCTGTATGTGAAATGACTTGCCTCCTGGACACCTGGCACATGTTATAAAATCAGTCCCAGGATGGGTTGGTAGGAACCTCCAGGATCATCTTGTTCTAGCCCTGGTCATGGGCAGGGACACCTCCCACTGTCCCAGGCAGCTCAGAGCCCATCCAGCCTGACCTTGGGCACTGCCAGGGATCCAGGGGCAGCCCCAGCTGCTCTGGGCACCTGTGCCAGGGCTGCCCACCCTCACAGGGAACAATTCCTGCCCAACATCCCATCCCAACCCACTCTCTGTCAGTGTGAAGCCATTCCCCTTGTCCTGCCACCCCAGGCCCTTGATAAGGTCCCTCCTCACCTTTCCTGTCGGTTCCCTTCAGGTTCTGGAAGGCTCCAGTGAGGTTACCCTGAAGCCTTGGCTCCTGTTGGCTGAACAATGCCAGTTCTCTCCAAATGCTGACATCTAAAGGGCAGCGTTTCACTTTTAGACTGAGCTTTGCCTGTGTGCTGCAGCTGTTTCTGAGGCTGTCAGTGCCCTGGAACACCTGGCACAGGTGATGCCATGCAGGTCAGGGCAGACTTTGGTCCCAGAGGTGAGCCATGCACAGAGCCATGGCCAGGAGAAGGGGTCAGACTGATCCCAGAGGTGAGCCATGGCCAGGAGAAGGGGTCAGACTGATCCCAGAGGTGAGCCATGCACAGAGCCATGGCCAGGAGAAGGTTCTGTGGAGAAGGCAATGGCAAAGGCAGTGATCTGTTCCCAGTGCAGCAGCAGAGCTGGCTGTGCTGTGCTGGCTTCAGGTGCTTTGTGTGCAGCAGGGTGACACAAACCCTCCTGGTAGATGGTTGTTCCCCCTTTGTTTTTAAGAATAGGTGTTGTATTTCACAAGAACTTCCTCAGGGATAGTTCTAGAATATGTTTTGCAGTGTTAAATTGCAAAATTTCTAGGAATATGCTTAAAAGTTATCAAAGTATTCCTGTCCATTTCCTACTGGTACAGATCCTTGGTATGTACTGAACCTAGTGGGTGGCCAGGTAATTAATGAAATCTTTCCAGGACTTGGTAATGGGCTCTCTCCTTTTCTTCCTGGTTAATAAGAAAATGACTGGGCTTACAGAGAAATTCAGCTGGAGTTTTTCAGCTCTGGAGCTAAGAGCACAGTTTTAAGTCCTCCTTTCATGTGACCATGAGTTCCAATGAAACACAAAAGCAGAATATGTCACTCCAGCAATATGGTGCTTCACCTTTTATAACATGAGACCAATGGTATTCTGCTTCTAATTCTTGTGCCAGGGCAAATTATCCATTTAGGTTTTACTGCTCTGTGTTTTCCAGCATCATAGAAAGGCAGAGATTTGGTCAGGTCAGACCCCTGTTCATCCTTCTTAATGCGAAGAATGGTATTTATGTTGGACATGGTCCTCATGTGAAGGGATGAGCCTCTTTTTCTATAATGCCATTTAAAATGTGTCTTTTATAGTTAAATTTAAATTTGGGCAATGAATTCAGACAGAACCAAGCTTGGTGCACTCTAACAGAGACCAGGAAGGGAGTATTTTTGGGGATGTATATCAGGGTCCATGTACAACAGTCAGGATGCCTGGGCTCCTACCCTGGTTACCCCAAGCTGCTGGCTCTGCACATACACTTAATTTAAACAGCAGAAATCTTTATTACTGGGGCCAAGCCATGCTTAGTCCGTGTGGGTGGAAGCTGCAGTGATCTCAGCGTGGCTGCCCATTGCCTGCATGTGCTCCATGGGAAGGGAGCTCTGGCCCCGAGTTCCACAAGTGGGTGTTGAGCAGAGCCTTGTGCAGCATTCCTGCACTCCCCAGCATCAGAGGTGACACCAGGCCGGGTACTGGCAGGACCTGCTCACACAGATGTTGTGCGTGGCTCAGATAAACAGTGACACCTAGGCTGCCAGATGTTGTGATTCAGCCCTGGTGCTTGCCAAGCTGCAGCTCGTGTTCCAGCAGGGGCTACTGCTTATTTATTTCTCAACCCACCAGAAGTTTAATTGGCTATTTCTCCACCTATTTTGCTTTTCCCCTCTGCTCTGTCTTCCTCTCATTTACTTTTCTCCTACATTAATATTCATTTTGGCCTGAAGCGTGGAGAAATCCCATCAGCCACCCAGGGACCAGGTACCCCAGGCTGGAGTATCCTGCTTAAGGCTTGGTGAGAGTATCCGAGTAATTCTGCATTTTCCAGCTGAGGGGTGGTGAGGGGAGCAGATGGAAGCCTCTGCCAAGAATCTCTCTGTGGTGGGTACCAGAATAAGTCAGGGAGCAGCTGCCCAGCCCAAGCTTGGGTGTGTAGTGAGCTGATTCAATATCCAAAAGAGCAGGGAGCTCTTGTGGTCTGTGAATCCTCTGCCAGGGCAGGCAGCTTACAGCTTGCAGATATTTCTCTACTGAGGGAGGATATCCTGAGCTCTGAGCAGTAAAACACTGTTTTCTTAGTGTTCAAAAAGAATGGCTGTTTCTTTCTTCAGGGATGTTCTTGGCATAGACCACCCCTCTTCTTTTCTTTGCTGTTTCTTGGGAGTATTGTGAAAACTATTGATACAGTGTGCAAATTCAACACAGGAAGTGTCATGTTATATAAGTGTAATTATCCTTTTATTCCAAGATGTTTTTATTTGTCCCTGCATATTGTAGTCCTATAAAAAAAGATAAACACAATTGTATACATTATCAAAAAGAAAAAAATCAGAGGAAGATGGTACAAAGATCAGACAGTAAAAAGAAATTGAGGGATTAGAGAACCACTAATAAAAGAAAAAATACAGATATCACTGGAAAGGCACAGAATGGGACCATTTCAGGAAGAAAAAAGTAGGAGAACTAGACATGGAAAGAAGAGAATGGAAAATAAGATCAAAGCCGTAAAGCCATTTCTCCTCCCTTCTTTTCAGTGTCATTTCATAAGGAGTACAGGGAGAGAGGGAGTGAGGGGAAGAAGGGGACCAGGAATCCTAGCAACCAAAATCCTGGGGATGCAAACACCTTTAAATGTGCAGCTGCCTGCAACCAAAATCCTGGGGATGCAAACACCTTTAAATGTGCAGCTGCCTGCAACCAAAATCCTGGGGATGCAAACACC
>JAWMQZ010000056.1:72935906-72950967 GCA_035584835.1 Tangara arthus | reverse complement strand
CAACCAAAATCCTGGGGATGCAAACACCTTTAAATGTGCAGCTACCTGCAACCAAAATCCTGGGGATGCAAACGCCTTTATAAATGTGCAGCTACCTGCAACCAAAATCCTGGGGATGCAAACACCTTTAAATGTGCAGCTACCTGCAACCAAAATCCTGGGGATGCAAACGCCTTTATAAATGTGCAGCTACCTGCAACCAAAATCCTGGGGATGCAAACACCTTTAAATGTGCAGCTACCTGCAACCAAAATCCTGGGGATGCAAACGCCTCTAAATGTGACACTGCCTGCACAGCTCTGAGGGTCAACTCCCTGCTCCTGGGCAGGCAGGATGTGCTCACAGCAGCACCATGGCTGTGTTTCTTCACTTCCTGAGGTGGGAAGTTGTTGTTTTTATGGCTGCAACATCTTTATACAGAAATATGCCTATGGAATGTTGGGGGATGGAAAAGAAATTGCTTGGATGCAGTTAGTTTGAAGAAACAGCTGGAGAACTACAAGAGAGAGGGAAACTGTTTTGTACAAGTTGCTAGGGTTCTTTTTAATACTCTACCAGGATTTCCCTTTCTTTTCTAAAATCTGTGTGTTTTCTTTGACTTACCATTTTTTTATTCTGTTTTTTTTCCCCACAATGAATCTCTCCTTATTGCTTTCTTTCAAAACAGGAATCTGGACAAAAGTCACAGTAACTCCGCTGAAGTCAGTGGACTTTCTCTGGTGTAAGAGATGAAATATCCTTTTCTCTTCGTTGTCTTTGTCCACTTTGCCCCATTTTTTGCTGTCTCTCCCACACATGACATTCCCTATTGAACCACTTCTTCCTTGTCCTTTTTTTTTGCTTTGTTCTTTTTCTTTCTTCTTTTTTTTCTTTTCCCACCCAGCACTTTCCAGTAAATACTTCTGTTCTTCTCTGCCAGTACAACTGCAGGCAGAGGTTGGTTCCTTCCATTCACTGACAGGAGGGACATTTTATGGCAGAGCCCAGAGCTGGCCACAGAACAAGCCCAAAAATGAAATTATCACCATCACAAGCAGCAGTGGCAGGGCAGGTGCATTTATCTCAGGTCCTGGCTTGGCAGGAGAGGATGGAGCCAGAATTGAAATCTGCTCTGAGCCTTTTAAGGTTACGTAAACAGTGTTTTTTTCATATTGCTGAACCTCTCAATCTTTCAATCTGAATCCTTAAATTCCTTCTAGAATCCAGCCCCTCTTCCACCCATTGCTTATGTATTTTCTAATTGCATGGAACTACTTCAGGCAGCACAGGAATCAATCCACATACCTAGCACACATTGGTAACTGCCATTAGATAAGTTATTAAGAGTCTGGTGCAGCAGCACTTGGTTATCTTTGAAAGGATGGGTGCTCCAATGAGACAGGATAGGGTAGTCTTTGTCTGGAGGGCAGTAGACAGTTTGAGCTTCCACAAACACAAATGTACCAAAAGCTAAATCTGGACAAGTTCCACTCTGGAACAAGGTGGTGCTGTGATTGGAACCTGCCTGCTCTCCTTGTGTTCGTGCTCCCAGTGGGGAAAGGTCTGCTATAGATCACTCAGAAAAGGTTAAAAAAATCACTGCCTTTGTCCTGAACCAACAGTTACGTGATAATATAACCAAGAGACGTTTTGGACAAAATCAGAGTCCAACAGGGCTGAGGAGAAGGAGGCAGACTGAAAAGAGATGAAACCCAGGTGTGGGTTTAGACCCAACCATAGTTTTGTCTTGTAGCATGCTCATGGATAAGGGTCTGTGCTTCTCACTTTCTTCTGCTCTGGGTGGCTGGGACAGAGGTGCTCTAAATGAACAATGGATATATTGAGGGCACAGTTGATATCTGGAAGGCACAATGCCTCCCAAATGCTCCTCCTGGATCTGCAGAACCCTTTTGAGAAAACGTGTAGAATTTTGGGTTCCTTTTTGATGTTCAGAATGCAGAAACAAAGATGATCTGGGTAACTTCAGAGTATGCAGAATTAGGTGTTTAAACAGAAAGTGAGAAAAAGAATTATTCTGGGGGTTTTGTGTTAATTTTCCTCCAGGATTTACTTGGTTACAGGAATGGGTTCTTGTCCATTCAATTGCTTGTGTGTCCGTAATCAAGTCTTGGTGTGCTTTTAACCCACTGACAGTGTTCTTCATGCAGATCAAATCTCCCAGGCTGCAGTGCAGCTGATAGATATTTCCATGTACACAGTTGTTATGAGCATGATTAATGCTTGGATACACTGTTTGCATTTTCCAGTGCCTTGGGTAGGATTTACAAAGCCCAGACTATCTCATGTATAGCCAAAGTCCAAATAAACTTTGGTTTCTCTGTTCCTGAAGAAGAAACTTTGACAATAGAAGAAACAATTGCTTAGAAACAGTATACACTTTCTAAAAGATGTGCTGGCCTACAAAAGAATATGTTTTAAAAGTTTACACTGTTTTTACAATGCTTTTGGTGTTTTATGCAAGCTGTCATATAATGGAAATAATGACCTCAGGGACATGTGTTTATCTTGGGTTTAGCCCACTTAAAATACATTTAGCCTTTAACTGTTCCATAGGCCAAAACCACATCAAATGGGCCAAGGATGGAATAAACACTCACACTCCTGAGGTCATTATCACTTCATTGTAGTTTTGCAGAAGAAAAGGAAAACAAGCACTGTCTCTTTGTGCTGCTTTTGGGACTCAGCATGCCCAAGTGATGGTGTATACACTATTTTATAAATATTGTCTTTTTAGGGATGTGCTTTGCTTCTTTTTACTTTTTAAAATTTTTTCCCTTGCCACTTATTAATTGTAAATTCTTCTCTGTTAATAATTTAATCTTGAAAACATTGAAAAGCTGGAATTGTAGGAATTAGAGCTGGACTTGCCAGTGCAGTATTAATAGCTGGCATTCTCCACAAAGAGAGGCACAGATGGAAACATTTGAAGAAGAAGAAGAATTAGCATGGAGAACCTACTCCTTTTATGAGCTGAGCCCTGGAATACTGGATGGGGTTTTGTTTGTGAACAAGAAAATGAACTTTGCACCCCAATGCTGCAGGGCAGTTACTGACCAGTACAACGTATACAGATCAATGCTATTCCTATCACTCCAAAAAATGCTAGTGGGAAACAAACTCTGCCACCTCATTGTTAGGAAAGGCTTGCTTCTTCTGTTGACCCTATTTTTAACATGAATATCATAGCTTACCCCATCATGTTCTGACAGAGTCGCTGTGGACTGCAAGTGATGGAATTTTACTCATCTTTTCAGAAGCTTTGGTTTGCTTCCTAACCTTTAGTCAGGAAGGGGGAGGAAAAAAGATTTCTCTGAAACGTTCAACTTAAAAGTAAAATGCCAAATATTTGTTCTGTTGAAGTCATCAGCAATTTCAAAAATGTATTTTATATGGTGAGGATTTCACTCTACACCCAAACAGTGCTTGGACTCAATGCTGTAAAATAGAGCTTGTGCAAAGCTGCAGATTTTGTCTCTGCAAAGCCACCCAGAACAAGCTGACACTTTGTGTTGGTATCACAACTTTAACCTCAGAGGAGCTTCAAAGCCATGTAATATCTGAGAAATGATTACAAAACACCATTTGAGCTTGAAAAGCATCACAGCTTGGCATGTAGCAGAGCACACAGCACCCAACACCAGGTTCCCACCTGCACCCAGAAGGGTCACAGATGTGGAAGGGGGAGAAACTGGGGGGTCTGTGACTGGAGACTAACTAAAGTGTGTGGGTAGGCATCTCTTAGCCTTTCTTGCCCTGGAAGTCACGGAGCTGTGGGAATGGCTGTTTCACCTGGGGTGTGTTTGGGGCACCCCTGCTCCCCAGCTGCACCCTGAGCTGCTCTGCAGCCTCTGCCCCTGGCCTGACCATGGAGCTGGGCTTGTCCCCTCCTGGGTCTGACCCTCCTTCCCTCCCTGCCCAGGTTAGGAATGGGCAGGAGGAGGGCAGTGTCCAGTTTTGGAGTGTCCAGGGGCTTGCAGAGGAGCTGGGGACTCCTGCAGAGCAGGCTGGAGCTGGGGGAGCCTTTGGAAACGTCTTTACGTGTTGGACTCATTTTCATTCCCAAAATTCAGTGTTTCTGGCAGCCCTTATTTTTAGTTTGAAGTTCTATTTAACAGTTTCTGAGACTGGGCAGTGTGGTAATTTAGCAGCCCTTATGTGAAGGAGAGAAGGCTGCAGCTTCTGCACCACTTTTGATATTTGTTTACCATTGCAATTCTGTGGCACGCCGACGTTTAAGTGTTCTGTTTGCTGTTATTTTGACACCTTCCCTTTATTTGCGTGTTTTTAATCTGTGAAAACAAAACTTGGTGCTTGCTATTTAGGATATGGAGATTAGAGCTGACTTCTCTTTGAGAGTGGCCTGGGTGTACCTCAGACATGGGTGAGAAAACTGGGCTGGAGGTGATCAATCACTTTTTTGTGACTTTAGCTAAAGTATGTACCCAGAACTTTTCCTCCACCACTTTAAGCTTTTCTGGTCTAAAAGAGAAAGGAAAGTAGAAATTGTTATGCTGTAGTAATTAAAGTTTTCCAAAACCATACAGAAGTTGATAAACAGTTTTGTTCTAAAATAATTGTTTTGGATTTGAGAACTCCTCTGCCTTGTCTTGACTCTGATAATTATCTATACCATGGAATATCTTCACAACAAATCATGAAACCAGAGAGCAATGCAGTCGTGAATCTCAACCCAAACGGTTAAAAGTATTTGCAAGCTACAGAGCTTGGCATGGTTTTGGTTCTACAATTCCAAGTGAGACCAGGCAACTTCCAGAAGTGGAAAATGAGTTTCCATCATGATTCTTTAAAAACAGAAATTCAAAGTAAAATTCCAAAGTATGGCATTCACTCAGAAAGGCACACTGAGGAAAATATTTACAGAGTTACCGGGAATGATCTGAAAGCAGAATTATGCAGGACTGTGTTTGTGAGAACAAAATCACACAGGATCTTAAGAGGCTACCTGACAGATTCCCCTACAGGTGGTCAGAAACCCAATTCATCTCTTTCATTGTTTTTTCTTTTCTTTTCTCTTGAAATATCTTTTTCTGTGGAAATCATTGCTGTGTTGCTGCTCTTCTTTGATTTCTGTGCTTTCCAGCAGCAGCTCACCTGTGGCCATCTCTGCCTTCTCCCGAGGAGCAAATCTCCACAATGTTCAGGGTTTATTAAACCTGCATCTTCTGTATTTGACCAGAAGGGTGAGAAACTGCAGCATGGCCTGGCAGGGCGGTGGCACCTCCCTGTGGGCTTGGCAAAGTGCTCATTCGTGGCCTTGCATCCAGGGTTTAACCACAGCTGCAGCACCATTGGGTACAAAACCCAGTTTCAAATCTCCATGCAAAGGTGGTTAGGGACAAAGTCAGGTTCTGCTCTGTGGCCTGGAACTGAAAATGCAATTTCCTCTTCTTCCCAGAGGAAGCCTCTCCTGGTGCACAGAAAGGAATGGTCCTCTGTGAAAGGAAAAGGGAAGTTGCTGTAACTTTTATGATTTTGTGAAAATGAATTTGATTGCTATGTGGTTTTCACAGGGCAGCCCACACCTTTACACCAGAATCAGCTGGTACCTTTGATCATCCTTGGGGATGTCTTGTCAAAGATTCACTGGGAATTCAGCTGGATGGCCAGAGTAGAGCCAGCAGGATCTGGGTGGTTGATCAGTTTGCTACTTTGAAATTTTACCCTCCTGTATGTTAAAAGATGCTGTCTCCTTACACAGAAACAGAGAGGATTTTTCTGATATCTTATTGAGATAGCAGATGTGGGGCTTTGTGTATTTTTGTTTTCACTGCATCTTCTTTTGATTAGCTGCCTATTTCTTGTTAAGCAATAATAGGGAAACATTTCTTCAGGTTTTTTTTCAGCTCCAGTCTTCTCTGTGAAAGAGGGAGAATTTTAAAGACCTGTCCTGTGAAACTGTTATTTCTTTGATTAACATTCAAAATTCTGATGCTTGTTTTATCAAATTAATGTAACTTTTAAGAAAGGAAAAAGGCAATACTGATTTTTCATAATAGATTTTAATTAGGATGAGTGTTTGAGTCTCAGGAGTCTGTCCCATGCGTGTTTTCAGATCTCTCTCATCATCCCAGAATCAGAACTCTAATTACCACCCATACAGATTAACTTGTGTTCTGAAGCTATCAGAAAATACACAATGAAAGATTTCTCTGTTTAACTGCATCCTTGTGACCCCTGCTGTGGTTTCTATTGCCTGCCCTGCTCCTGCTGTGGTTTTATTGCCCTGGTTGTGGGTGAGCCTGTTGGGTACATTGGGAGAGGATCTGTGCTGGAGCACCTCTGTTCTCCCTCAGCTTCTGGTAGAACCTGTGTGGCTCTGTGGAAACTGAGCTTTCCTTTCTGTATACATCAATACTCTTATTGGGGGTATCTCTTTTGCTGGGGATTTTCAGATCCAGAGCTTTGTGGATTTTTTTGTTTTTTCCTGCAGTCTTGGTTACCAGGGCATCGGGACTGCAGAGTTCTGGTGCTGTGGTGATGACAGAGATCCCAGAGAGCCCCTAGAAGAAAATCACAGATTAACTTTTCAAGAAGGGCTTGCAGCCCTTAAGGGTTCAGCATTTCCAGTACTCTCTTGCAGTCTCCTGAAAACACAGAGAATCAGGGGAGGAAATTGTCCATACCTGTAAATTAGCAGCTAACTCCGACTGAAAGGCCAGAATGGGTCAGGGGAAGTGCTGCTCTTCACAGAAAGGAAAAAGGCTTTAAAAACCTTGTTCTAAGGAAAGGGAATGTAAGGACAGTAAATGGCACAAGATGTGAACCTTGAGATAAGGTTGGAAGAGGAGATTAAAAAAAAAAAAGGATGAAATGTCACAGGCAAAGACTGGCAATAAGAGTGTCTAATCTGCATTTTGGATTTGGCAATTTTATATTAGTTGGCAGGAGAAATTAATGTGTTCATTTTTTTCATTTCAACTGATGACTAGAAACAGGCAGGGACCACAGTACTTTTCTTTATAAATACATTTTTTCGTTCCCTCCATATATGCTGAACTGCATTGTGATAAAAAGGTAAAGTTACCTATGTGTGAACTTCTCACCATGTAGTCTCATTCTGTGAGATTATTGTACTTTTGTATGACTTTCACATGTAACACTGACTTTCTGTCTGAAGATGTGGCACAGTGGGACTGGCCCTGCACAATCTGGCTGGGCCCCCAGGGAAGGTGTTCCTTCATCTCTTTGTCACAGTCTGGACCTTTCCCCCAGTTTTTGGCAGAGCATGTCTGATATAATTGCTAATATCTCTTATGTCATGCCTAAACTTTTGCCTTGATTAGGTGTTTCATATTTAGGGGGTGTTATGTTCATCCAGTGGCTTTGCTTGGCAAATGTCACTGCCAGGAAGGTGACTATGTCACTGCTTACCCAAAGACCCTTGGACCATTTACTTTTTCAGAACATATCTGAAGGACTTGGCTAAGCTCAGTTTGCCAGGAGAGTGCCATGAGACTCCTGCAGAGCTGGAGCTCAGTGTTAGAAACAGCATTTTTGTGACTTCCAGTCTTTTAAAGAACTTGTTTCTAATATTTTTGGTAATATCTGACTGCACTATGCTCTTGCTTCCTAGACTGATTAGTGAAGAGAATTCAGAGCTTTGGCAGTTGGTTTCTCTCTGGCAAAGGGTGACCCGCGGGTGCCATGGAGTCAGTGTGATTTCTTAGGTAATTGCCATGCATTTGGGATGTAGGGAAGAGCCAGGCCCTCTGAGCAGGAGCAGCACACTCAGCTCTCAGGAGGTTTTTCTCTTTGCCAGTGCCTCAGGCTGGGCATCCTCCCCTCACCCAGCCCTGCCCTGCCTGTCCTGCCTTCCCTGCTCCCAGAATCTGTGCAGGCTTTGTGGAACAAGCTGGGGATGGTGATTGTTCGCATGGCAGTGTGTGCAGCTGGGGAAACCCACCTGGACTGGCAATCCCTCCAGTCCATGTGCTCATTCCAGCACCAGGAGCTTTTACTGCTCTCATTGATTTACCAGTTCCCAGTACCAGGAGCTCACTGCTCACTGATTTACCAGTTCCCAGTACCAGGAGCTCACTGCTCTCACTGATTTACCAGTTCCCAGCACCAGGAGCTTTTACTGCTCTCATTGATTTACCAGTTCCCAGCACCAGGAGCTTACACTGCTCCTTGATTTACCAGTTCCCAGCACCAGGAGCTTACACTGCTCCTTGATTCATGAGTTCCCAGTACCAGGAGCTTACACTGCTCTCATTGATTTACCAGTTCCCAGTACCAGGAACTTTTACTACTCCTTCATTTACCTTCCTCTTCAGAGAGACCTTCCATTCCCTCTGCTGGCAGGGCAGCTCAAAGGGCAAAAATGGTTTTATATTGATATTCAGCCCCTGGATAAGGAGAGGGGACAGTTGGCATATTCAAGAGCACTCAACATATTGCCAGCATTTTTGCCCATGTGGCTTTTTGACCTGTGAACCAACACAGCATTAGTTCTTCTGAAATAAAAGCATCTCCATTCCAGAAAGCTCTTGGCATTGTATCTTGATTTTATTTATGTTTTTATACTAATTTGTATTTTTATACTAACTCTTACTCTTGTAACTTGGGAATGATTTTTCATTTCATCGTAAAATATCTAAGATACTAGATAAGTGACACATAAATATTATTGTTATGGATCTTTGTGTATTTCTGAGTGCAAACTTGAACTTGCATTTGACAAAGAACATTTTGTTCTACCCTTTTACGCTGTTTGTTGGTCTTTGCCATTTATAGAATTTTGTAAGGCCAGTTAACTCCCGGTTATAATGCCACTACATGCACAGCTCAAAAGTGTTTCCTGCAGATGAGACACAAACATAGGGGAGAGGAAAAGTTGGTAAAAATCTCATGGAGTGTCCAGGTTGGTTTTTGTCAGCCAGAGCCCCACAGTTCAAGTGCCAGCTTTGTTTTGGGTGGATTTTCAAATGGAGTGCCATCAGAAGCCAGCAATTAGTTTGTGTTTTAAGGGATCAATGAGCCCCAAACCCAGCCTGGCTTTCACTTCCATCGATTTGAAAAAGTTTTCAAGGTTGAATTTGCTAAAAATAGTGACAACTTACATTACCTGGAATTAATTCACACTGCTCATTTTACTGGTAACCAGGGGAGAGATACAGGCAAGTTAATGTCCCTCTGTTTCACAGTGATTCAGTGCAAGCAGAAAACCTGTTATTTAGGAGATAATTTTAGTTTGCTGTTGAGGTTACAAGGCAGTAAATGGCTCCTTGCTGCACCCTCAGAGTTTACCCAGCTCATTTATGAGCCTATTTATTGCCCAGTGTACTTAGAACCAAGCTGAATTATCACTACAGTATCAAATCTACATTAACTCCCCTCCCTTTCATTCATCCCTTCCTTTATTTCTTTTATATCTCTTTCCTCACCAGATACAGCAAAGTGCTTACTTTCTCTGTATTGCTTTTTCAAATAGAAGCAGAGCAAATAATATTCACATTTTAGATGTTAATTGCTCATGGTTTTTATTATTTCCTTGATTTTAATTGGTTAAAATTTTGTAGGGTTTTTTTTCCCTTGGGGGAAATAATGTGCTCTTGGTACAATCAGTTTTGTTAGAAGGATAATTAATTGCTCATATGCAAAGTGAAGTGGTTCACTTATTCTCTTTTGGATCACAACCAACTTGTAAAATCCTATTTGTATGACAATTGTCCAAACTTAAGATTCCCTTATGATAGTGGAAAATATTCTTGTGACACTCCACATACCTCTAGTTTCTCTCAAGCTGGATAAACACTGCCCCAGTGTTGTAGGGTTGTGACACTTCCTAAGTTTTACTGATACAAAAAGTTTCTTCTGTAGTTTGTAAGATTTTTTCTAAACATTTCATGCTGTGGTATCACTTGGTAGAAATTATCTGTGTACTTTTTTTGTGTTCCACTTGTAGACCATAGCTTAGAAGTTCATCTCCCCTGGTGTCTCTCCTGGTACCCCACAGATTTACTCCTTATTTAAATGAATTTTGTGATGGGTGCCTGCCATGTACCTGACATGGCCACAGAGACCCAGCATGGAACCAGTTTGGCGGGTGCTCTGATCCCCAGAATGGAACCAGTTTGGCAGGTGCTCTGATAGCCAGCATGGAACCAGTTTGGCGGGTGCTCTGATAGCCAGCATGGAACCAGTTTGGCGGGTGCTCTGACAGCCAGAATGGAACCAGTTTGGCGGGTGCTCTGATAGCCAGAATGGAACCAGTTTGGCGGGTGCTCTGATAGCCAGAATGGAACCAGTTTGGCGGGTGCTCTGATCCCCAGAATGGAACCAGTTTGGCGGGTGCTCTGATAGCCAGAATGGAACCAGTTTGGCGGGTGCTCTGACAGCCAGCATGGAACCAGTTTGGCAGGTGCTCTGACAGCCAGCATGGAACCAGTTTGGCAGGTGCTCTGATAGCCAGCATGGAACCAGTTTGGCAGGTGCTCTGATAGCCAGAATGGAACCAGTTTGGCAGGTGCTCTGATAGCCAGCATGGAACCAGTTTGGCAGGTGCTCTGATAGCCAGAATGGAGCCAGTTTGGCAGGTGCTCTGGGCAGCACTCATGGATTGAAGCAGCAAATCTGTGAAAAATCCATCTGGGGTCAACTATCACTAGGTCCTAACCCTTTATTAAAGAATATTCCAGACCAGAACAACTTCTTTGAAAGCAAAAATGTTATGTTGGCTTTTACAATTTTTTTTGTGGACACTTTCATTTTTACTTGGAAAAGAAAGTTTTCTTCCTAAATCAGTTCCTATCTGCAAGTGATTGCTGAAGGTGTCACCTCAAAACCCTTCAGCCTGTTTTAAAGCAGTTCTTAGCTGACTTTGGTGAGGCTGGTCTTGACTTCTGCAATTTATCCCTGACGCCCTGCAAGTCCTGGAAACTCGTTTGTAACATTTGGTCCTTATAAAAAGAAATTTAACGTTATTTAAAGTTATGTACTATTTATAATGGCACATCAGGTGGAAACAAGAATCAGGCACAGGCTTTCAGATCATGTAATCAAAAAAAAAGAAGCCCTTTCCAAGGGGATCTGATGATGGTGCATCAGTAGCACCTTCCCAATTTCCAGACATTCTGTATTGTCACTCATGGTTACAGTGGTTTTCTGTAGGGCTCATTTCCTTAGGTAAGTCCCAAGTGACTTGAATTTAGTAAATGTGTCTTTGCATTTTGCAGATTATGACAAGTGTAATGTCAGGCAGAAGGGATTTAATGTTGAGCAGCACTGATACACCTCTGGCAGATGTTCCTAAGGTGAATATGAAATGCCAAATACTCTGTTAAAGTGCCCACAGACAAAGCCAACATGAACTCTGTGTGTTTGTGTACAGGAGAATAAATGGAGACACCCCAAGGGTGCCAGTGTGGCAGGCTATAACCCTTTATTTCAGCAGCACTGGCCTGCTGGTACCAGAGATGCACCCCACAGTATGGAGCACACACAGCTTTAACCATCTGGAGACATGTGGTAGCAATTACATTATCTCATTGGACTGAAATACAACTGCAGCAATAATTCCGGTTGATGTGGAGTTCTGGGTTTTTTTTAAGGGAAGTGGAGAAATTGGCTTGTTGATGATTCATGGAAGGAAAGAGCGGGGTCTATTTATTTGGCTTTAATTTGAAAGAGGGTGGGTTTGCATTAGATACTGGAAGAACATCCCTTGCTGTGAGGGTGCTGAGCCACTGGGAAGGGGTTTCCAGGAGCAGCTGTGGCTGCCCCATCCCTGGGAGTGCCCAAAGATGGATTGGATGGGGCTCTGAGCACCTGGGACAGTGGAAGGTGCTCCATGGCAGGGGCTGGGATTGGTGCTCAGTGTCCCCTCAGAGCTGGGACAGTGGAAGGTGCTCCATGGCAGGGGCTGGGATTGATGGTCAGTGTCCCCTCAGAGCTGGGACAGTGGAAGGTGCTCCATGGCCGGGGCTGGGATTGATGGTCAGTGTCCCCTCAGAGCTGGGACAGTGGAAGGTGTTGCTGCCATGGCAGGGGTTGGGATTGATGGTCAGTGTCCCCTCAGAGCTGACAACCCTCACCCTGCAGAGAGACAGAGTGTATTTCCCCACTGCTGACAGAGACTGGGCCACCCAAGGACTGCACAGGAGATGCCCAGAGCTGCCTCTGGAGGGGAGGGCAGGGCAGCTGCTCCAGCTGCTGTTCTGGAGCTCAAACCATGGCTGTGATTAGGGACAGCACAAGTGCAAGGAGAGTTTCAATATCCAGCTGTGCCTGGGGAGGCTGCATTCCAGAACACAGCCATGGATTCTTTTCTGTTGCGTCCCTGTCGTCTGTAATTAAATTTTCATTGAATGGCTGACTCTGACTATTATAATGTAATCACTTACAGCTCTTGTGTGTAATTCATTAGAACAATAATGAGTTTCAATGAACAGGCTCCCCAGCAGCGATGAACTCTGAATGATTCCTACAATAAAAATTAATTTGGGAGGGTGGCAGATGTAAGACAGATCATGGCATGCTCAAGATCTGTGCATACCTAAGTATAAATAATAAACACCCCCCAGGCAAATGTGAAATGTTGCAGCTTTTTGTGAAGTCATTGTCGGAGGAGCTTCTCTGCATTCTGGTGCTTTAAAGCAAGAGCTGCCTCATCACTCAAGCTGTTGCATTTTTTGCATTTATCATTCAATTCTCCATACCACAATTTTTTGCTAGCAAGTTTTCCAGCAGCCCTGCATCCCATTCAATGGTTTGTCTCCAGAATTTCAGGCAGCAGCATTGTTGATGAATCCCACAGGTTACCAGGTGGGCTGCAGCCACTCAGACCTCAGACTAAAACCAAGGTCTTTTGCTTGGGTAGATGTAAAGGAGAAAATTTCAACCAAATATCCTCAGGAGGTAAAAATACACAAAAGTTTACTGGCAGGCTACAGAAAATCAAGTAACATTGGCAAAAGAATAGCTACAACATAATGTCACTTATCACAGCAAAGATTCAGCCTGTTGAGCATAGAAACCCATTCAAGGTTCTGTGAGAAGAGAATTTAGAAGAAGAAGAGAGGGAGAAAAACTCAAGGACAGGAAAATTATAAAAAAATCAGAGCTGCCTGTTATCCTTCCTCTGGTTTTCCCAGGAGCTCTGCTCCCTGGGTTCTACATCTCCCCAAACAGAGAGCTGAGCAACCTGCCAGCTGGGCAGGCAGCAGCCAAAAAATCCTGTAGCATATTTATATTCAGATAGTTCTACCTTGGGAGCAATTTGGAATTTTCAAACTAGACCTGTCTTTGTGGGGGAAAAGGGAAAAAAAAAAAGAAAAAAAGCTTTTGGTTGTTCAGCTTTTTTCATGTGTTGGGAGTTCCATTTTTATGCAATCTCTGTGGTTGGATTATTAACACCTTGGCAACACAAGCTTAAGAAAAGACCAAGAATTACAACTAAATGAAGAGGCAAATTTCTTCATCTGGTTATCTCTGATTTTGCATGCAAAAATGGAAACAAAACAGTTTCCATAATAGGTTTTGCTGCAGAAAATTCTATTTGTAATGCATTTTTAAAGTCTCTCTGAAAAACACCCAAAAGCTGAAAGATGCAGATTCCTACATATTTTGTTTTTTCTGTGGAAAATGGGAGTTTTATACCCTGCCTTGACTTGAATCCATTGAAGTATTCACCACACAGCTGCAGCCTTGCCATGCAGAGAGCTGCCTTACAATGGGTGAGGAAGTCCTGGGGGGCAGACATGGGTTGAAATAATTCAGATTTCAGACAGTTGTGTTGCATGACAGCAAGAAAACTTTCCATAGCTGTTAGCATCCTCTCACTTTCCTTCCTGAGCTTTTCTGTGGGCAAAAGGGAGAAACAAAAGCAAGACAATTATTAGTTTGCCTTCTCTCTGTGTAACCACAGCACTGTGGCTGTGTGTCGAGCAGCAAATTCCCAAAATGGTGTGTGAGTGCACAAAGTCCCAGGTGGGTCACTCTTTTGTGCAGGTCTGGAGCACATTGTGTGGCCAGATGTTGAGGCAGCTGAAGCGATGCTGAAATAAAGGACTCCAGAGGTGTCAGGAGGGTGAGCTCTGTTGGTAGATGTTTATTAATTAAATATTAATGGTTATCATGGACAGGAATGGGGCACATCCTTTGGGCAGAGATTGGGTCCCTCTGCTGTCTCAGAGCTCACTGAGAACCTGTTCAGGTGTCCCTGGGCAGAGCAGATCTCAGGTGGAGCTCAAGCACCCTGCAAGGCTGGAGGTGTTTTCAGTAATTCCCTGAGTATGAAACAGATTTTTTGGGTCTGAGGGTGGAACAAGGGTCAAGCAAAAGAAATCTCATGGTTTAGTGTTAAGAGTGGAATTCACTTTAATATTTTCACCCTCTACACATTTTTCTTTTTCAGCAGTACACTTTAATAGTTTCCCCACACAAGGTATGACTGTTTTATGGGTTTCCCTGGGAGTGGTATGGCACTGCCACAGGGATTCTCCTGTGTCCCCATTCTCACCACGCTCAGAAATGCAAAAGTTTGCAGCAATAGGGGCTCCAAATGACAGCAAATCCCTTCTGTGATTGCAGCAGAGCCCTGTTATCCTACAGATGGGTCAATAGAAATCAAGTGAACATGTAAATATACTGACTTCTTTCTGTCCTTCCCCTCTTCAGTCTTCTCCTGTCTTTAGTGATTTTCTTCCTCCTTGGTCTTGCAAGCAGGCAAGAAATGAACACTGAATTTAACCATGAGGGTTTATCCCACACACACTTATTGCCATGAACTTTAAAGCACACAACTTTCAGCTGCCTGGCTGGGTTTTATTGGGTGTTAAGATGCCCAAATCCACCAGGTCCTCAGGTTTCCCTGCAAGGGCTGAGCTTCATCCCACTGGTGCTCCCTTCAGGCTGCACTGGAGTCAGGGGGACAAAATGCTTGCACAAAATTCATGGCCAAATGTTTCGTGTGCTGAAATCAGTTAGGGGATGAATTTAGGAAGAAGTTCTTTGCTGTGAGGGTGGGCAGGCCCTGGCACAGGTGCCCAGAGCAGCTGTGGCTGTCCCTGGATCCCTGGCAGTGCCCAAGGCCAGGCTG
>JAWMQZ010000056.1:72920428-72935806 GCA_035584835.1 Tangara arthus | reverse complement strand
TGTTCCTGAGGCCTCTCAGCTTCTCAGGAGGAAAAATCCTAAGGAAAGGATTTTTCATAAAAGGTGTCTGTGACATTCTCTCTCATTAGTTGATCTCGGAAATGGGAGAAGTCTGGCAAAGTGAACAAAACCAGAAAGATCAGAGTGATGCAATTTGTTGTTGTGGCCACACAGAAATCTCACATTTGTATTGAATGCCATAAAAAGAGTATAAGCAAAAAAACCCAACTTGTGTATCTGTTGGTCACTGTGGGGAGATCTCAGGGGCCAGGCTTGCATTTCCCATCTGTTACAATGGCACTGCTAAAACAGCCATGCCTGACTTCATGGCAAACTCCTGGTGGTGATGCAGGTAAAATCCAACAGCTGGATTGCAGAAATGGAAAGAGTAATCAGACTGAGGAGAGGCAATCTCACATCCCTTCGTGTTTTTCAATCGAAGTGCAAATGTCACAAGCGGAAAAAAAAGGAGTTAAACTTGTGCCATTGGAACATCCATGTAATTTGATTATATTTAATATATGAAATGCAAAAAATATTATCAAATACAGGTATGTTATTATTTTAATCATAATATCCTACTTCATTTTATGTCGTTCCTGCTAATGTGGTACCAGCAGATCTAATGAGCTATTTAGGGTTTTTTGCATTTCAAAGCATAACCTCCTATAAATTAGGAGATTTCTTTCATCCAGGATAACTTTGCTGAAAAACACCCACCTTTTCAAACATTAGCATATATTTGATGTGGAAAGAGTGATTGGCCATATCACCACAAATGAAATTATTGCCAAATGCATCTATAAAATACAGAAAAAAATCACAAATATTACTCCAATACTTTGTCAGAACACTTGCAATGGCAACCCACAGCCAAGCCCCAGTTCTGCAGGTCACACCTGCATCAGTAATTAGATAGAATAACGTCAGTTATTCTCCTGATGACTGCACTGAGCCATTTTTAGATTCCAGTGCAAAGAAATTTATGTTCTTTAGTGCAAAGAAAAGCAGGTGAATGAAGTTTTACAAGTAAATGTTGAGAGGTGTAAGCATAAACCTCATTCATATATTCAAATACATATTCAGATAGAGTTTCTGCAGGTATTTTGTCCCTTCTGAAAGTTTCATGAAAGGGATATTTCTGTCTGTGTTCCATACAGATCAATGTCCATTCTGCTTTAAAATATTGTAAATTCATCCAAGGTTTACCCCTATTTAATTTAATTTATATTATTAACAGTGACACTTTTTGGTGTGTTCCAACAGGTTGGTTTTTTAGAATACAGAATATTACAATTTTTTTTAATTTGTAGCATCAGTTGTCTTCAAGATTTCTTGATTTCAAACCAAGCAGATGATTGGGAGCTGAAAGATCTAAACACTGATCACTACAGTGGTTTTGCATTCGTCCCTTAGTGTAGTGTCTGAAGTACAAAGGGTGTCTGATCTCATATACCAGTAGGAACAGAAGAAAGCAAATGTTTGCATGTGGTAACAATTCCAAAATGCTTTTTGCAGTCCCTAAAAAGGCCATGCATCAGCCCATGATAGCAAACATTGCATGTCCTTCCTGCCAGTCTGTTACTTTGCACTTTTACCTGCATCACACCCTGAATTGCCACATGAAGTCATGCTTTCTAACCATCAGCTCACAGCAGGATCCTCCTCTGAAATCTGATCTTTTCCCTTTGACCATGTAACCAAGAGTGAAAATGTCCTTTCCCTTTGTATCCTAAATTCTGTTTTGTGTCCATAATGCTGTTCCTGCCCACTTCAGCTACTCCCAGCAGTGCAGGAGGAAAAGTCCTTTTTTCCCTTGAATGTGCATATTCCTGGTGGAGCTCAGAAAGTTCCATAAATCAATAAAGTAATTGCTGCATAATGACCTATTGTTGGTGAGCGTGCCCAGAATGATGTCATTGGGGGGTAATGGAGCTACTGAATCAAAAACACGGCAGCTGTTCCCAATTTATTTGAGAGTCAGTTGGACAGAAAATTAAATAAACACACAGACAAGCAGGACAAGGGCAAGTCCTTGCACCGTTCTTACGATTGTTTTAATTCAATGGCAGGAGTCAGCAGGCAGCTGATATTGCGGCCCAGAGCTGCAGTAATTGCCTGTCTCCTCTCTCAGTCAGGCTGCACATGCTCATTTCATCATTTTAAGCATTTGTGATTCATAGTAAAAGAAAAAGTACCAATGAAACAAAGATGAAACTTGGTTCTTTTTTTCTGCCACCCCCTCTCCCTTGTCAGCATAGCAGGCTATGCAGGAGATGCATTAATAGACAGAAATTTTCATTTCTTCCTCCATCTGCCTCTACGGGGTCTCTACCCTTCTTTCCCTAGGATATGAAGGACAGTTTCCCTTTTTTTAATCACTCACACGTCCTTTGGGAAGCCCCCTGAAGTTCCGTATCCGCTGGGGAGAGGAGAGATGCCACCCTGCTTCCCAGGCTCCTCTGTGCTGTGCGTCGGGCTTTGATGTGCTCCTTTGAAGCTGCTGGCTCCAGGCTGCACTGGGGAGCAGCAAATGCAGCCCTGCAGCGTGTGTGGGGGCTGGGAGTGTGTGTGAGTGTGTGCTCAGGGCACCCGGGGCACCCCCTGTGCCTCTGGGGCCAGGGCAGCACAGGGAGCACAGCAGGGACATCCTTTATCCTCTCCCTGCTCCCATTCCTGCTGCTGGGCACTCAGGACACAGCAGCATCCCTGGTATTTCCCAGCTCCTGCAGCTTCTCCTGGTGCCTCTGCACCCTTTGGCAGCCCTGCTGTGGGGCAGAGCATTGGGACATCCCCTGTGACTCCAGCAGGGTTTGGTTCTTTTTGCTTCAGGGCAATGTGGCTGCAAATGCTGCTTCACCTGTTGTGGCTTTAAAACAGCCAAAGTGATTTTCAGGGGCACTGAAAGAACTTTGGGTCTCTGATCAGTTATCTGACTGGTACTGAGAATTACAATGTCCATTCCTTCATAGCTGGATCCTTAATATGACAGTTTTCACATTTCTAAACAAGTGAGTGTTTTTAACATCCCTCTTTATTTTTTCTTTTTTTTTTTTTTAATTAACTTACAGATAGATTCTTTTGTGTGTGTATTTTCTGTGTGTGCATAACCAGACCCAGTGAAGTTAATGTTTGTCTCCAAGATGGAGAAGTGCTTTTCCATATTTGTCACCACAGATCTCCTCAGATCAGACATCTCTTTGATCATTTTAACTGTGTTTTATATGCTTCATAATTTCCTTGCTGAGCACCTTATGTTGCATGTTACTCCATAAATCAATAAATAATAGCAATAATTAAAAGGGTGTTCTGCAGTAGGGAGCTAGATGAAAAATAGGTTATTCCATTAACCTTTTACCTCTGGAGACAGGAATTTCAAATTTTGCTAGGTCACAGGAGCAAATCAGTTGGTCTCTGGTGAGCTCCACTCCACATCACAGAGCACTGCCTCCCTTCTCCCAGTCCCTCCTGACTGACAGCTTTGGGCTGCAAGAATTGCAGACAAACTTCTCTGTATGTAAGATTTATTTATTGCAGTCGATCTGTGAGCTCTTTGTGCCATATTTGCTTATTTTCTTCCCAGGTTAAAATGATGTATGTTTAAACCAAGGTTTCTCTTTAGTTTAAAACTGTAAATCCTGCATGTGAGATTTCCTGTTTGCTTGTCAGCCTTGCTGAGGAGCTTGTGGAAAGTCAGTGCCTGCAGTTTTGCATGAAGATGGGTCTGCTTGCAGGGGGTACCTCCTCAACCAGAGCCTCTCAGGAAACCCTTCAGCAGCAGCTTCACTTTCAGCTGAACCTGCAGCTGGAGAAAGGCACTCCTTTGGGGAGGAACCTGGTGAGGGGCAGCTCTGCTGGACTCTTGCAGCCCTGGTGGGGAAAAGTGAAATCTCAGTGCCAGCAGTTTCTGTGATACAGCCAGGCACTGGGGGCACAGAGCTGCTCTGGCAGTGCTGTGCAGGGGCTCTGGCTCTGCCTCACCCTCAGGGCTCCGCCATGGGCTCTGTCTGGCAGTCCTCATCCTGTCCCTAGAGCAGAAGTGGTGCTGAGGTGTTCAGGACCCGTTCCTGCTGTCCCCAACCACCCTGGTTTGAGATGTCCGTGCAGCTGCACAAATGGTGCCCAGGTCACTCTCCTGTGCCTGTAGATCCAACACCCAGGGTTTGAACTGCTCCAGCACATTCAGGAGGAGAGGAGCAGTGCTCTGGGGGAGAGGGTGAATGGGAAATGTTCCCCTGAGCTGCTTCTCCCTTCTCTTTGGCAAAGCAGCAGAGCTCTGCAAGCAGCACTGCCCCACTCCCTGAATTCTGCACAGGGGGGGTGCAGCTTTGGCCTGCTGGGACCACGGGCAGCAGGTTTGGAATATAAACAGGGATGGAGCCTCCCCAACTTTCCTGTGCAGCCTGTGCCAGGGCTCAGCCACCCTCACAGCAAACAGGAAAACAGGGATCTGGCCTCTGCTCTCCTTTCTCCTGCCCCTGGGCATCAAAAGGCCACAGCCAGGCACACGGGGATGCTGGCAGAGCCTGCTTTGGAAAAGGTGAGCTCAGCTCACATCTCTTGATGATGACAAGGAGCCAGGTGTTTAAAGATCTTATAATAGGATCTCATAATTTTATTTAAGGATCTTTTAATAAAATCTTTCAATTTTATTTAAAGATCTTATAATTAGAGCTCAGAACAAACACCCACAAGCCTCTGGGACCCTGATCCTGAGAGAAAGGCTCTGAAGCATGAGGCTGTGCCTCAGCCCTGAGCCAGGGGCAGCTCTCCTCCAGCTGTGCACATCTGGGAAAACAGCTGCCTAGGCATTAGTGCAGATGGGGCTGGGAAGGCTGGCAGGAAAAGCTGCAGTGCAGGAAGTGCATGCAGAAAGGAGCTGGAATGGAATGGGAGTGAGACCCATTTGCTGGTTTTAGCAGACTTTTCCTGCAGGTCTTCAGTTTGGGATTTTTCATTTCCTTTCTTGTTCTCTGTGGTTTTTGGCTTCTTAAGATTGCAGCATCTCTTCCATTGCTGTAAGGACTATAAAATTTACTGTGCAAATAAACACCCTCAATCAACATGCAGCCCAGAGAGGGAACATTTCAAAAACTGATACCAAGTTATCTTTATGGTTAACTATGATGAACTCAAAATTACCATTTAAAGTCTTAAGTGTTAAGAATAGTCTAAATTCCTTGAAAAACCATTTTAAGAGTAATGCTCTGTGTAATCACCCCACATATGATACATCATCTTGAAGTTTCAGGAACGCCTTGGTTGCAATTTTAACAGCTCTCCTTTAGAAATGCTAAACAGCAAATACTCTTTCCAGAAATACCATCCACTGTAAGCCTGTCAGACTATTACTTAGCCATTAACCTTTCTGGATGAAATTGTAATAGTGCTGTTTAAAAGAATGCTGAATATCAGAAATATTTCACTAATACATAACAGATGGAACCATAGCCAGAAATATTTGCGCTGCAAAGCAAAGCGCTAAGCAGTTCTACACTGAGAGGTCAAAGATGGGCAGGAAACAGTTTTCCCATCCCACAAAAATTTTAGTTTTCATATTCTCCTACTCTCATGAATATACAGAATATGAAAGAACCTGGAGCTTCCCATAATAAACTTTTTCTGAGCTTTTATTTGTTTGCTTTTTAATCCAAGCACTTATCTTGCACACAGGCTGCAGATTTGTTATTTACCACACCTTTCTTGGTACAGACATCCTGTCCTGAGAAGGCTTCAGACTGGACAGCCAATAGGTTTTCTTTTGGATCTCCATCTCCTTGACTGAAAACTACTTTCTTAATAGGTCAAAGAGTAAAAGGAAGTGTTAGAGAAAAGCTGTGACGGAAGTGAAATACAGATTCCATATGTCACATACCTTTTGTAACTCTCCATCTGTGAGGAGAACTGATTTTTCCATCCTGTTTACATTGCTGATTTCACTGCTGGACTTGGGCCTGGGTGTAACCTTTATTTTTAAATAAGTGAGGTTTGGGAAAAGTTAGAGTTGCTGTTTTCCAGCAAGTTACAAGTGTGGGGAGTGGGACACTTGGAAAATTTTGGTGAAGATGTGCTTTTTATTCATCTTGTACAATAGTTATAGCTGTGGCTTCCGCTGAAGAACATGTTTCTATAGAAGGATGGAATGTGTTTCCAAACAATGGCTTAGTTCAAACCCGTTCAGCACTTCTTGTGAAATGTAACTACAGCTGAAAAAAGTTCATGGTGCCTTCCATTTAGGAATGAGTAGACATCCTGCTGAATGGCTCTGTCATTGAGCAGGAGGGTTTGGACGTGGGACACAACAAAGTATTGTTATGTGTACACATAATAGCATATGACATCCATATCAGGAGAAGTAGTAACACTGATGATTTATTTCCATTAACTGTGAAGCTGTATGTTTTCAGAAAATTTTGATGTGGTGGGATGGAAGCAGAAGTCTCGTTGTCTTGTTGTTATGGATGTTTTATAAACTTCTATCATGAGAATGTGGTGTAGCCCAGATGTGTGAACAGGGATTTCCTACCACTGGCAGTTTGCACAGAGTATCTCTCCTGAGTGGCAATTGCATCTACAAATAATACATTGCCTTGAAATTTATTCATTTCTTCTGATTTATGACCAGAGCTTTTAATTCATTAAAGCATGATTTTACAAAAATTTTTGTCCTTCTCCAGCAAGAACTGTGTCCCTTCTGTGCCTGTTCTTCAGGAGGTGTAAATTCTACTTAGTGAGCACTGCAATGATGAAGTTAGAGGTGTTGTAGCTTCCTGTTAATGAAAGGCTTTAAATCCAGACTGACATCTTTGTAAATATAACCATACATTTACACATATCTGTGTTCAACTGCATTTGTACCTTCCATACTTTGGTTCAAGAATCACTAGATAAAATTAGACAGCCTATCCAGTCCGTTGAGTTTTCATCAATAATCCTAAAATATACCAATTCATGTTAAAACATTTTACATTTTTACATAACCAGCTTGCCTTTATTAAGTATTTACTACTTGTGCTGTTAATTAGTGGCGAGGATGTAATCTGCTTAGTGTTGCTCTTTAAACACTTTGTTTTCAACTTTTTTTTTAAAATATGATTTTTTTCAGTGACAAGAAACACTGAAAATTGCCATAGAGACTGTTCAGGATTTTAATGCAGCAGTAAGCCTGGATACAATCTTTCAATAGCTGAAAAAATTGATTATATTATTTTTTAATTTTATTTTTTTCCTGTCTTTTAAAACTCTAAATTCTTTCATTTCTTTAAACTAGGAAACCCAAGAAATATTATAGGTAAAGTGTTCTTAAAAGTTTACCAAAAAAACTTATTTTTGTCCAGGAAAAAATAGCTATTTGGAGACACTACTTTCCCCTGCAACATAGACAACTTTTTCAAAATGCCTTCTGATATAGTTTTAAATGACATCTTGGCAGTATTTTTTCCCTTGAGCTATCTTAGGAAGAGTTGTTGACTTCTACCAAGTCAAGAAGTTGACTTCTATCGGGTCAACCTGCTTAGAAAAAGCCATGGAATGATTTTATGGCTGAAAAGCTCTTCCATGGGTGGGTTTTTCCGCCGAAGTTTTTTTTAAAAAATTATTATTTTAAATTTTATTATGATATATATGCTCTCATTTAATAATAAAAAGAGCCCTGTCAGAAATACCTAGTTTGGTGGTGCCCTTTAATCAGCTTTTTGAAGGGTATCAGGGGGTCACACAGGGCCGGGGGTGCAGGACCTGAAAGGAGCCTCCAGGAAAGGTGGGGACACCACTGACAGGGGCCTGGGGGGACAGGACAGGGGGATGGCTCCCCACTGACAGAGAGGGGGCTTGGATGGGGTATTGGGAAGGAATTGCTCCCTGGGAGGCTGGGGGAGCAGGTGAAGCTGTGCCCCAGGTGCAGGTGGCTTTGCAGCCTGTTCCAGTGGAGGTTCCTGCTCTGGAATTTGGTGATCTCTGGGGTGCTTCCCAGCCCAGGCCATCCTGTGACTCAGTGGCTCTGTGCTCCCGTTGGTTTTCTGCCTTCCCCAGCCCAGTTATCCTGAGCACTGGACCCCTACAGACAGCTGTGGATCCCACTTTCCCCCTTACCCTTCCCTGGCCACCTCTCAGAGCCTCTTAAGCCTCTCTTTATCTCTTGTTTTCCAGCATGGAAGCTGTCACCCTGGTTTTTTAGATTTTCTAAACCTTCTGATGGTTTAGAAAAACCTTTACATTCTTGTAATGAACTTTCTCACGCGCTTTCTGTAAATAACTTATTGTTCTGCATTCTTTTATGGAGGAGGAGAAATTTGATGGGCTGTTGGTTTGTCCGGTGTCATTGGAGAGGTGGCACTGTCACCTTCCAATCCACTGTCCCTTTTGGAAATCTATAAACGTTGGAGTCAGAAATTAAATGGTCTCTTTTTTGCCCTGGAGAGCTGCACGTGTGCATAGTTTTATTTCATGTCCCAGAGAGACAGGGAGCAGCTCAGGGTGGAGGATGAGAAGAGAAGGAAGGGGATGGCTCTGTGTGACTGTGCCCTCAGTGTTCTTGCAGCAGGTTGCTTGTCTGCAGCTGGTTGTGCTGCTTCCCTCCTTGATTTTCTTTCTGTAAATGTACAAGTGTACCCTTCTGCAGGGAGGTTTTACAACAGTTTTCTCTTCCTCCCTAGCAAAACCTGAACAAAATGTTCGTGCAGCATGATCCATGAAATTGCCAGCACTTGCAGCCTTTTAGTCTGATGTTGTAACAGGTACAGGTGCTGCCAATTCCAGCTGACTTGCACTTTGCCTGTGTCCAGTGTTTGTGAGGACAGGGAATGCTGTGCCATGCTTTTCTCTCCCAATGGGTAAGGCCCACACCAAATCCATGCAGCAACACAAGCACTGAACCATCCTTGAATTTCTGACAGATTTTAGCTATTCCAGACCAGCCCTGTTCCCTGTGTTGTTCTGGATGGTAGCCTAAGAAGGTCTGAAATTCTTCAATGTGGGTCAATTTTAAGGCAAATTTTGTTTGTGACTCAAGAGTGAAGTGCACAATCTTCCTGGAGCAGGAAATTTACAATTTACCATTGTAAATTCCTTGTTTTCACTTACCTATATAATATATATATTAATTATAATACATATATACAATGGTGAATTTACAATTTACCATTGTAAATTCCTTCTGTTTTCATGTACAGGTATAATTTCTCTCTTGTGCTCGGAAGTGCACGCATGTACAGACACTGTAAGATTTTTAGGGTTTATAGGGCCCTGGCAATTTTAAGCCTTAGTCTTGACTAGACTTACTTGTTTTATTCTGCTTTCCTTCTGTTGCAGTTTGGTAAGTGTTCGAATTTAATTTTAAAGCGAATTTAATTTTAATTTTAAAGTTCATTGTGATCATTCTGCATGAAGGGCACCACAGAAGTAACACAGCAATGATTGAACTGATTGAGTGAGTATGCTTTTCCCTGCTATGTTCTCCTCTTCACTGCTGTTTAAAAGGAAGAGGGATGGAGAGCTTTGTAGATACTCTTTAGACTGTATGTTTTTTTGCTGTGTGGTTTTTCTTATAATTTCTGCACTTACAGAATCAAAATAATTAACCTGTGGAGTTAAACTCAGTGCCAGGATAAAAGATTAGGTGCATTTAACCAGACACAAAAGCTTCAGGAAGTCAGAAGACAAAAGAAAGTCCTGAAACATTATATTATTGAAGTTTTGAGCAGCATCTTCTGGGATGCAGCAGGAGCAAAACTGGAGCTGCCTGTAAAATGCAGTTAATTCTAGCTCTGTGTAAGAGACAGTGGGATGTGATTTTTAGTGATAGTTGGAGGTTGTTTGGCCTTGATGACTCAAGAGCTGCCTCCCAATCTTATGTTAATGGACACATAAAAGAAATCTATTTCATGGAAAAATGCTCTCAGTTGGTGTAATAGAACAAATGGAACCTGCACTTTTATTGGTAAACCCTGCAATTTTTATCCATAAACTGTTGGACTGTTGGAATGATGCTCTCAGTATCATTAACTCTGACTAAAATTTATGTTCAAAACATTTATGACTAAGTGAGCACCTCTGGAATTCCTCTGGAATCCTTCTGGCATCCCTCCCACTGTTGTAGGTGGTTATCTCATCTGAACTTGTAAATGGAGCAATTCCCAGGGAGGGCTGAGGTTAGATAATGCTCACAGAGGATTGCCAAGTGAACCTCTGACCTGCCTGCTGAATCAGTAGTAGGCAAATATTTTGCTGAATAAATTATCTCAATGGATCTGCAGCTGCCAAGAAGGTACATTTCCAAGTAAAACACAACATGAACTTCTGGTTTTCTATGGTTATTAAAAACCGTGGGGTGTTTGGACATCCTACTAACAAGTAGACATCCTACTAACCTGACCAAGCTCTGTTAAAGGAATTCTTTTTCTGCCTGTATTCCTCTAATTTCAGCAGGGTTGTTCTCCTTGTTCTCCCAAGCCAGAGGCTCCCCAGTTTTGTGTGTTGGTGAGCCACTTTTAGGCCCTTGCATGCCTCAAGTGCTTCCCTGTGACAAACACAGGTCTGGAACCCCTGGGGCAGCCCTGGCTCGGTACATTGCCTGTGCACTGCCCGCTTGGATTTGGGAACCAGTGTTGGAGAGCTCCTGCATTGCTGGGACTATTGGGAAATAATTAATGCGCCTATAATTTGTGATCAGCTGCAGTAGTCAATGGTTTAATACACTTAATTTTTGCTGTGTTTTGGTGTAAGGATACATTTAATTTTTGTTGTTTATTTCCGTATCTTTATAGAAGGGCTCATTTTTCATGGTTAGTGTGCATTGTTGCTGCTGCTGTTACCCCATGAGTTAGGGGCCATCTTTAGCGGCAGTCACAAGTGTGACCTGCTCCATCCCTGGTGTTTCCTGCCCTGCTGATCATTTTCTGTGCTTTGGCTCTGTTTGTGTTCTCCAGCAGGCTGAACACAGCTGCGCAAAGAGCTCTGAGGCCCACTTTGCTCCTCCCACCTTAGAGGAGCTAAAAAAGCACGATGTGGCAAGTTTTGGGCATTAGTGCAGCAGGTCTGTGAGAGTGGGTAATGCTTAGTACCTGTTTTCAAATAATCCTGCCTGAATCAGACTTTTCCAAAGTCATCCCTGTTAGAAACATTGGGCTATTGTTACACCAGAGGCCGTGTCAGGTGTAAAATGAATTCTCTCTTACCACATTCAGACACAGTAATTTCTTTTGATGCATGACTGTATTTCCACTGCCACAAAGGGCCCAATCCTTGCCTGGAGTATTTAATTGCCTCAATTAGCTCCTGATGCTTCAGACTGCCACGTGCATTTGATGGATTTCCTCACCTCTCCCTATTTCACACAGACCTTGCTGCAGGAATCCACGTTGTTCCTGCACAAACTCCAAGTTTGTTCTAGGGGATGAGTCTGTGCCTGGCCAGGCTCTGAGTAACACAAGCAGGATGAGGAATGTTGTATAAATGCCAGGTATGAATGCAGTAATAGCATTTCTCAAATTAACAGATCAGCAGAGTGTCAAATAGCAGTATCAGGTAACAATTGTCAGGCTCTAAGACAGCAGTGATAGTAGCTTTAAAATGGAAGTGAGTGTTATTTAATAAGCCTAACTCTCACTTCCTGACCAGCACTGAAAATTCCATTGATTTGAAGGACACACTTATTTCTCCGCAATTTTTTTTATTAAAAAGAAAACAATGCTGCCTGAGAACAGCCTGGTTCTAGAAGGGTGATCAGGGACCACCCAGACACAGCTTTTAGAAGGCCCAATTTACTGAGGAATGCCAGAATATTATCTCCTGGCATTATTGAAGAAGAAATTAATGTCTCTGCACTAGAGTTGTTTGTTAATTAAAATTAAAAAACAAGAAAAAATGGAAGAGAAGAAAGGAAGGATGGCAAATTAGTATTATTATATTTAAACTATGATTCTCCATTGCCTTTGCCAAAGTCTTTTATGGAAAGTGCAGTGTTACAAATAAAATGCAGTCAGTAGAAAAAGCCACAGTACCCTGAGTGCACCCATATGGCACATTGCAGTATAGGAAATATTCTGCTTTTATGGGAAAAAGGAGCCCAGAGCACAGGAGCTGAGTGATATAAGGGGCAGAGCTTACTCTTCTGGAAGGAAATGCAGCGAGAAGCAGCTGTGCAAGGAGTGAAGCTGCTGCAGATGCCTGGCCTGGGACACTGCCAGGGGTCCAGGGGCAGCCCTGTGCCAGGGCCTCACACCCTCACAGGGAAGGATTTTTAACCTCAATTTCCCCTTTTCACTTTGAACCCATAACTCCTTCTCCTATCAATGCAGTTCTGAAGAAAATCCCCAATCCCTTTGTTTCTTAATTATTCTCACGTATCAACAACTGGTCAGGCTTGTTCCAAACATTTACCTTTGAGGTGTAAACATTTCCTGAAAAAGCATCCTGAGCCTCTGTTACTCCTTTGAGTGCAGCTGCCAGAAGCAGCCCAGCCATGACAGATCCACTGTCACTGCTCACCCAGGAGCACCTGTGGGCACCTGTGCCCAACTCCTCATTCATACCAGTCCTGGTGGTGTTCGTAAATACCATAAATACCTTAGCTGGTACGTTTTGCAAGGCACACATCCCTAAAACCTCAATGCCAAAGCAAAGGATCCTAATGCAAGCCAAAAAACCCAAAATAGCCCAAACAGACCAAACTGGACCCCTCCAGCCACCCTCAGTTTGAAATATTCATTACAGAGAGCATGGGCAGAGCGTGCTCCTTGCTGCAACAGCCCCCACCGTGGCTTTAGCACTGCTCTGGGCAGGGGTAACCAAAAAATGGAAAAATAGAAAGAAAAAATTCCACTGCAACAAACTTAGAGAACGTAGGAATGAGTCTCATTACGGAAGAAAGGGGAACTTGATGAAATATATTTACAGAAAAAGAAGGCGAGAGAAGGAAGAAAAGAGTACCCTACCAACTCCACTAGGGAAATAAAAGAGACTACCACCCTTATACCAACAGAAAGAGGCAGAGAATTACTAGAAAAACAACTATAAAGACATCGTAAATCAAACAGCATAGAGTTTAGAACATCAAAAACGCAGAAATTTTCATCTATTATTAATTATGATAAAAAATTCTATCTCAGAATATTTTACACAGCAGCTGTTGCCAAGAAAATCTACATCTTCTTGAGCTGAGAAACTTTAAAATCAGAAGCAAATCTTTGTGTAGCCAGTGGAGATAGCATAGATATTAACACAGTATTTCAATGTCTTATTTCCATTTTCCAGTCAATTAAAAACACAAATATGAAATACAAAAACTATTTTAATTTTATTTTGATCTTATTTAAATATTTAACTGAGCCCAAATATCCTGATGTCTATTCTGTGTGTGTCTGCATGTGTTATGAAAATCCAGTCATCTCTCTAAAATTGAGTTATGGCTGTTAATCCATGTGGATTAGTAGCTCTAAAAAGCAATTTATTTGTTGTTCTAGTTCTTTCCCTTGTAGTAATTTTGATGTGGCTGAGAGCTGCTTTTGGACATGGAGTCAGAGTTTGGATTCACCAGCTTTGCTCCCTCTTGAAGCCTGTTGGCACTGACTGTGCCAACACAGTGACCAAATTGCTGCCATTACCTTTCTGTTAACCTGTGTTTTTTAGGGAGCTGGTTCAGGACCAGGAGCCATGGTTTGTGACTGCAATGGGTATAAATTGGGTATAAATTTGGTATAAATTGGGTATAAATTGGGTATAAAGGGCCCTTCATTCCCTGATGAGGGGCAGGCACTGAGTGCATGGCAGAGCAGCGTTTCCCCTGCCATTAAAGCTCACTGAACCCATGGCCAGGGTGACATGGGCAGCTCAGCAGTAAAGCCACATGTCCTCATTTCTGGGTGCCTGGCCTCTCCAGGGCTGCTCAGCTCAAAGCACATCAATGGCATTGCCCCAGCTCTGAGTCTCAAACCCTGCCAGGCTTGGGGCACCCCAAGCACTCTCTGCTTCCTCTCTGAAATGAGGACATGTGGATTTACTGCTGAGCTGCCCACATCACCCAGCCATGGGTTCAGTGAGCTTTAATGGCAGGAGAAATGCTGCTCTGTCATGCACTCAGTGCCTGCCCCTCATCAGGGAATGAAGGGCCCATTATACCCAATTTATATCTAATTTATATCTAATTTATACTCAATTTATACTCAATTTATACTCAATCTATACCCAATCTATACCCAATCTATACCCAATTCATACCCAATTCATACCCAATTCATACCCAATTTATACCCTATTTATACCAAATTTTTACCCAATTTATACCCAATTTATACCAATTGCAGTCACAAACCATGGCTCCTGTTAACAAATCACTTATTGTTTCTCTAGATAAAAGAGGAGGCATACAAAAAAAATGTCTTAAACTTGTTAAAACGGCACGCTCTGCTTGACGGAGTGGGGGGAGAGAATTTTCAGGGGAAACACCAGTTCCAGCAAACAGCTATAGCCAAGCCATCTCCGTGGTTGGTATTTGTCAACAGTGTAACACATTTGCATCAGTCAGGGAAGTCATCGAAGCTGTTCACTTGGAAGAATCGCAGCCTCTTGTTCTTGAAGCAGCAGTGAAATGACAACCTATAAAATGCTTGCAGAGATTTGAAAGGAAACATTTCAGGCGCTGCCTGGAAAAAGTGTGACTAAGGCTGTGAGAATAATTGTGATTTTTTTCAGCTAGAGTGCCGAAACCAAAAAAGAGGGAGGAAAAAAATAAGTTAGAGTCAAACCAAATGGAACTTCGTTTTTTGTTTTTCTTGCCAAAATGGAAATCTGAAAACATTTATTTAGTGTAAAATGCAAACATACATTCCATTTCATCCAAAACAAAAATGTTCATTTTAAAGCACGAGGAGGGAAAGGAAAGGAAATAAAGGACTGGGATCTGCCAGGTTTTCAGAGGTGACAGCTTTTTTACCTCTCAGCTGCTATGGGGAATGCTGAATATTTGTGTGCGCTTGGGAAGTGACCCCCCAGCTCACTGTGTGCCCAGGGACAGAAATCCAGGGTCTGCAGAGGCAAAAGGCTCCTGCCCAGGCAGCTCTGTGCCCACAGCACAGGAGGCAGAGACCAGCATCCCTCCCTGTGCTGGCGTTCACAGGGAAGAGATGAGAATCTCGACTCCATGTTTCAGAAAGCTGATTTATTATTTTATTATATATATTATATTAAAAGAAAATTATATACTAAAACTATACGTAAAGAATAGAAGAAAGGATTTCATCAGAAGGTTTGAAAGGAACGGAATGATGATAAAATCTTGTGACTGACCAGAGAGTCTGAGCCAGCCGGGCTGTGATTGGCCATTAATTAGAAACAACCACATGAGACCAATCACAGATGCACCTGTTGCATTCCACAGCAGCA
>JAWMQZ010000056.1:72901878-72920373 GCA_035584835.1 Tangara arthus | reverse complement strand
TTGTTCCTGAGGCCTCTCAGCTTCTCAGGAGGAAAAATCCTAAGGAAAGGATTTTTCATAAAAGATGTCTGTGACATCTCCCCATGTGCTGAGAGCCTTGGGGTGCTCCAGGGGTGGCAGCTCAGGTGTGTGGCTGTCCCCTCTCCTCTCAGAGTGGGGACAGGAGTGCAGCTCCCCAGCACCTGCCCAAAAAGCCTTTTCCTCCATGACTCCTGTTCCAGTATTTTAGCCAACAAGCTGTCCATCTTTCTAGTTGTGGGATTTCGACCTGAATACAAGTGTACAGTGCATAAAGACTGGCTGAAGTCAAGGTAAATGGCATCTGCTCCTCTGTACTTTTCCACAGTTCCAGTCACTTCACTGTAGGCAGCAGTCAGGCTGGTCAGACATGCCTTACCTCACTGAGGGTTCTTTATTCAGCCGGGCAAAGGGCAGCAAAGGCAGAGCAAAATAAGCCAGACAAAGAGAAGGTGTCTTGTCCTAGACCACACAAGAGGTCAGTTGTGCAACCAAGGACAGAACTCCAGTCTCAATCTCAGTCTAGTCCCTGACCCAAATTACATGTCTCTATTTTTTAATTGAAAGTTAACTTTTAGAGAAGTATTTCACAGCTGAAAGAAAAAACCCTCAAAACATGGAGCACATGGCAGATCCCCAGAGAGCACTAACAGCTAATAGAACATATTTTGCAACTGTTATATTGGACTAAATTCAACTAGGAATTGATTAGCTGTTCTCTTTAGAAATAAATGGCCAACACAATTTGGCCTTTACATTTCCTAGCCCATAAATGGCTTAGGAGCTTTGAAAATTACCTTTGGGTTAGGACAACAATAAAGAAAGGAAGGATCTCTTTTTGTGGTGGAAGGAGGAATGCAGTCTGTGTCACACCTAAGTGCCTACACACACCTGACACAGAACTTGATAAATGTAAGTAAATGTTGGCTTTAATTCTTTAAAGTTCAAGCTTATGGTCACTGCTAGTGAGGCTGGAGGCTGATAGATGGGAGAGACACAAGGGGGAGTATTCCTCATGCACTGCAGCCCCAGGCTGCCCGGGGCTGATGCTCACAATTTTCATCAGAACTCTTCTGCCCCCGGCCCTTGTGAAGCTTTTGTCCTTTTCTGTGAGAAAACTTTGCACTGCTTCCTTGGCTGTGTTGAAACCCTGATAACTTTTTTTGGTTGATTTGTGGACGGGTGCTCTCAAAAATCCATTCTAAGGAGGCAGCTGAAAACTCTGACTCCTGACAGTGTCAGGAGGATACAACACATTTTATCCAGAAATGCAGTTTGCACTGCAGAGCAATGTGCTTTCCTGAATAACAGCAGAGAACAGCCCTTCCCTGGTGGGTCTGAGCTGCTGAGGGAGTGCAGCCTTTAGGAGGGATTTCTGAGCTGTTGGGTTTCAGGCTTGAGCTGTGAGGGCTGCCTCATTTAACCTCAGCCTGGAGCCAGAGCAGTGGTGAGTGAGCTGCATCACTTCAGTGATGGATGCACCAAAGGCCAGGAACGATTTCTATTCCATTCAGAGTGTGAAGAAATCATCCCTCCCATCTGTCTTTCAAACCTCTGTTGGTTTTTAGGGTTTTTTTTTCAGTTCACAGGTAGCTCAGAAAATAACGGCATACTTTGTCAGAGGAGTGGGGTCAGGTTTTTGTCCTGTTATTCAGTGGTCATGGGAGCCTCCATTAGGCACAAGCATTTCCTGAAACTCCTACAGAAACTCCCTGTGCCACGGGCTGGTAGCATCACACTGCCTCAGACCATGATGTTCCACGTTGTGTCCCAAACTTTTGGAAACCAAGCCCTGCTGCATTAAAAAAAAAAAAATTCTTCTTTTGCTAGATGACCACGTGGTTAAATACACACCCATTGTGAAGTACTCATCTTCTGTGACCATTGGGAGCTCCCCGTGCCCCACGAGGGGATATGTCTAGACTTTAGGAAACAATCATCTCTTGTGACTCATCTGCTTAAACCTCTTTTCATTATTTCCCATCATACACTCAACCACTTTCTATATAATTTCGCTTGGCATTAAACATAATCGAATAAATGGTAATTTTAGATTGGTTAATTAATGAAAACTTCAGTGCTCTGAGTGGCTTTCAGGAGGCATCTGAAACCCTCTTACTGGTCTAGGAAAGACTGGAAAATGGGTTCTGCTGATTTTGTGTATAAAACTAGAACAGTCCTGATTGCAGCAGGAATGGAAATTTAAAAAACTGTTTGCTAATTCCTCCCACCTACACAGTAATGAAAGTTTCTTCATCCTTCTTTCTTTCTTACCTTCTTAGGAGTGAGGCAGAGGGTGAATGTATGGAAAAAGAAGGTAAGAAAATCTGGAGAGGGGGAAAATTTGAGACAGAAATACAAAAATACTACCGAGAAGGCTTTGGTATTTCGAATCTGGCCTGAGCAGCAATCATTAGAAATGTCAGGCATCAGTCTGTTCATGCAAAATTTCCCACTCAGTGCGAAGAGGAAGGAGCTTTGCAGGATTGAAGAGCCTGGAAGAGGTCCTGTCCCTCCTCACTGTGGAGTTTGGTCACTGCTGGTGCTGAAGGAGGCAGAGCTCAACCCAGAACCTGCTCCACCTTCTTGATGGCAAACCAAAACCTTTTATGACCTTACTGTTGTGCAAAAAGGAACGTTTGGAGGGTTTCACACCACATGCAAAGATTCAGTAAAATACGTGAGAATCCAGTTAAATGATGAGTCTTTTAGCACAACAGCATTTCTACTGTGCAAAACAGCATTTTGGACCAAAGTCTGTGTCTTCCTGCAAGTGCTGCTGATTTAATTCATCAGCTCTGGCGTTATCCTTGGTGTCTGACAGAGTTTCCAGTCATGTCTGCAGACTGGGAGGGCAGAGATGGAGTCCACACTGTTTGCCTGGCCAGTTGCTCCAGTGGCTGTTTGCTTTCACCTTGAAAAAGTTCTTCCTCAAATCTGCCTGAAATTTCCTAAGTTCTGCCCTGTGACCAGGGGCTGTCTTCCTAGCAAAGCTGGGAAAACTCTGGGTAACCTTTAACATGTCTGGAATGATGAAAATGGCTGTAGCAAAAATAAGACAAGTGCCTCCTACCTAATGAATCCTGCATATAAAATAAAGTGAAAATCTTTGCCATCAGCAGCAAAGCCTCTGCTGGACTCAGGAAAGTAGAAGTTTTGTTCAGTCCCACTTGTGGCAAACCTAGGTTTGTTTTCAGATTGTTTAATTCCTGAAGCATCACAGTGATAAAAAATGGGCTCAGTTCTAACTTTGTATTTTGAGCCTATTTCTTCACCAGTGCACGTATGGAAATGAGTGCAGAAAATGAGAAAGAAGATGTTGTGAAGTTGAATGCCCTGAGCAGACGAGAGCTGCTAGCAAATGCTGGGTGTCCAGAAAGAAGGGGTTTTGTTATGAAATCTGTGCTAGAGAATGGTTTTGTCTCTTGCCGTCGCAAAGGTACATTTCCTTACCGTAACCCCTTCTAGAGTAGCTCTTGTTTCATTATCACAAATGCCCTAACTGTGCAGGAATAGTTTCATGCAAAGGGTAGGAGTTCCAAAATAATAGTTTGTGCAGGAGAAAAATCTAATTTGGTCAGATTGCTATTTTATCTATCACAGAAATTGAATGGGGAAAAGACTTGTCAGATCATGGGGCCATTCCCATTGCAAATGGACACAGCCCCAGCAGAGAATGGCTCTGATTTTCAGACCAAAATGCCTTTTGTGGGGACGAGCAGTGTGGCCTCTCTTTGCCCTGCAGGAGCTGGCAGCCCCAGCAGAGAATGGCTCTGATTTTCAGACCAAAATGCCTTTGTGGGGACGAGCAGTGTGGCCTCTCTTTGCCCTGCAGGAGCTGGCAGCCCCCCAGGCTTGGAGGAGAGGAGGGCTCTGTGGTGGAAGGTGGACACGGAGGAGCCTGGCAGCCACCAGAGCCCCCTGGGCAGTTTAGTGAGGGATGTGCAAATAATCCCACATCCATCCCCAAGTTCTCCAGCACTCCCCTCAAGCAAGGAAAGGCCATCTTGCCTTTGCACAGGAGCCCCTATAATTCTCATTTTCACCTTCCTCCCATGCTCATCCAGATTTTACTGAGTCTTTTCTTGGTTTTAATGCCTTTTTTTACTTTAACCTTCTGCAATGCAGCTGTAGTCTCACTTGCTCCTCAAAACAAACCTGCCCCTCTTTGCCTGGTCCCAGCCACAAAACCAAAGGAAGATGGGAGAGGCAGGCTTGCTGCTAAACCCACTCTCCTGTTGCAGGGGTCTGATGTCTGAGGTGTTAATCTCCATGTTCTTTTGATCTGAGTGAGGATAATAGGTTGTTTTTCAATATTGTTTCTGGTTCATTAATATGTATGCTGTCTGCTCGTGTTTTTTATCCCCCAGAAAAGCCTTTGAAGATACCTTTGTAGCCTCTGTGCTGCTGCAGGCCTGACTTTGACTGCTCCGCTGCTCATTGTTTTCCTGCCTGTTTCATGTCCCCCCTGCCCTGCTGCTGCTGCTGCTGCTGCAGAGCTGGGGCAGCTCCTCCTGCTGCTGCCCAGGCCCCTGGTCGGTGGGGCTGCCCTGGATCCTCCACAAGGAGTCCCAGACAGGATGGAAATGGGGCCCCAGCACTGGTGGGGCACCCAAGCTGCTCCCACTGGGCAAACCCCACACTTTCCCTGGGGCAAAGCCCGGCTGGCCTTGTTTGCTGACACGTTTCAGCAATGGTCACACTGCACCCCATGGAAGGATGAGACTATCTGGTTTTAAAGGCTGCTTTGTGATGAAAAGAGCATTAGATCATTTGGTTGCTGTTTTTCTTTGGAATGCATCCTCCCACTCACCACCCTGTGGGCATCCATACTCTCTTTTGTTGGACTTGTTTCTGTTCATATGATTTCATGTGCTTTGGGGCATTTCAGTGTGCCTGCTGTTCTTTCTCCCCCCCTGCCTTTTCTTCCTCTCTACTTCTCCATATTTTTGTGGTATATTTGGCAAAACTCTGGGTTACACCCATGTTTCATCTTGTTGTTTTTGTCATTTATTCACCAGCTGAGCTCAGAGGAGGATTTGTTTTTCAGTAAAATCTGGGGACTTTATGTTTTTCTTTTTTTGTCTTTTAATAATTTTATAGTTTTGTTGACTAAATCACAAGAAAATTGAACGATTTGTCCGTGGTCGCGCAGTGAGTCATTGCTCCTGTCAAAATAAGAATCTGCCTAGAGCTGCCATGGCTTGCACCTCCTCATTCCAGCCATGAGACAAACTCAGCTCCTGTGGGTGTTTGTCACAGATCTAAATGAGAGTTAATTTTTACATCTGGTTCTATGGCACCGGCTGAATTTCCTGGGCACATCCATCGCCCCACTGTGTGGTAGACAATGGCAATGCTGAGCTCTGAGGTAAAGCAGAGGTTGGTTCCTGGCCTCTAACACGTGGTTGATAAAGACCTGCACATCCTGACCCTCTGGATCCACTTGGGAGACAGTCTGGGACAATGGAGAAAGGGCTCTGAGTGTCTCAGAGTTTTGCATTTATTTCAAATTGTTCATCTGGTCACAAGCTGAGCCCAGAGCTGCCAAGGTGGTGTGGGCTGAGCTGCCCTCCCTGCTCAGACCCATGGATGATGCTCTGGAGAGTGAGCCCTGCAGGAGAAGGAGCTCCCCTTTCAGTGCTCCTCATAACTGCATATGAAAGAGCAGCATTGCCTGCAGAGACAGGAGAAACTCTGCAGAAGGAACCTGAGAACTTACTGGTTTATGAAATAAACAGAGGAGACAAGGTGGGAGACATTCCCAGCATTCCCACTGCTCCATCTCCTTTCTGGCTGCGAGTTCAGGTGCAGACAAATCAAAGTTGTATTCAGGCATAGGAGGCCATTCCACAGGAGGGCTTTTTCTTTTTCTGGACACGTGTCCTCTCAGTGACCTGCCCGACAGTCTGTCTCTGGCCAGAGCAGTTGTCTGGAGCTGGTGCTGCTCTTGGTACAAGCTGGCAGGATGTTTGACTTTGAGCCTCAAACCACAGCTTAGTGGTGCCTGTTCCAGAGGGTGAGGGCCCAGGAGGAGCAGGGACAGGAACCAGGAGCCCAGGCTGGCTCCCTGCTGCTGCTGCCTCCTGAGGCTGTGACAGAGCTCAGAGCTCAGCCCACCACCCCTGCTACCATTTCCAAGGGTAAACTTAAAATACTTACAACATTTAGCCATGAAAGCCAAGAACAATAATAAAAAAAAAAAACAAAACCCAAACCAACCAACCAAAACAAACCAAAACCAGAAGCAAACTCCCCAAAAAAACCAAGTGGGGAAGAGTGCCAATGTACGTCATCATTTTTTTGTAGGCTGAAGCACATCCCAGGTGTCCTCCAGCAGCCAAAATCACATCTCTTGGGAGTGCAGAGCCACAGAAAGGTGAGGCAAAGACATTAGAGTATGGCAGGATATACAATAGAATTATCATGGGCCGAATGAAAGACTAATTTAAGTCTTATTTATAGACTGTGGGTAACATTCCAATTTCTCTTCATCTTCTTTAAGCTTTTCACTCACTAATTCATTGGAAGGAAGAATAATTAAGAAAAGGATCCACTTGGCAACTCATTAGTTTAAAATCTTTCTTCTTTACAGATTTGGTCAACACTGCTTCCATAGTCTTTTGGAAAATTTTCTTCAGTTTATTGAAGAGACTTCAGTTGCCTCAAACCTTTTAATTTTAGCTCATTTAAATATATCAACCAGTTTCGAGACTTGATAAAGATGAATGCAATTAATCTTAGAGTCCTCATAAATGTTAGGGAAAGAGCTTTTATTTTGAAAAGACAGTAGAGCCAAATTAAAATCCTATCTGGTAACCCTCTGAAAATAGGAATGTGGGAATTTCTGACTGTAATTAATTTTGTATGGGGATTATAATGACTTACATTTACATACAACAAGGATTGCTGAAGAACTGGTGCAACAGAACTTGTGTGTGAGTGTTTGTGTGTGTATAGATTTTGTACATTTGGAATGCAGTAATATCATGTGGGAGTTGTTTTATCACTGGGGTTGGTACTGAGGTTCCATTATCGTGGTCCATCCCTCCACTAACACAAAAGAAATTAACAATTCATCACATAATCATTGATCTCTTGGTGTGACCCTTGAGGCTGTCCTGCCCAGGGCCAGGAGTTGGGCTTTGGTGATCCTTGTGAGTCCCTTCCAGCTCAGGAGTGATCTTTTGGGGATCCTTGTGAGTCCCTTCTGTGATCTCTACCAACAAAATCCGTGGGCAATCTAGACCTGGTGAGCACTTCTGCAGCTGAATGTGAGGTTGTCTAGAATGGTAGGTCCAAGAAGAGGAACTACCAAATGCAGAAGATGGGTACCATTTGATAGAGAGCTAAAATATCCTTTTTATTATTTTTATTTTAAAGAAATAATTCCAGAAGCCATTCGGTTAGCACAAAACAGAATGACAGTGGTCTTATGTTTTGGTTTTTTTTAGAAACAAAGGACAGTCTCCTCAAGAAAAATATGCTTTTCTTTCAACAGCATCTGATAAGAATTCACAATATAAAGTAATGATTAGGAAGTCTCTGTCCCATTAGAAGCCATAATAAGATCAGGAAATCTCACCAGTGTGGGATGGGAACATCCTTTCCCTTGGCAAGCCAAAAGATGACCATGGACACTTCAGCAATGTTTATTTTTCCCTCTCTTAGGTGTTTCAAGCAGCAGATGATGCAGTCTTAAAGTGAAATGACTTCTTCCCCACCTTAGGTGAGTGTGTGTGCATTTCTGAGCTCTGGGGCTGAGGGAGGGCATGGGCTCACCTTTCCAGCCCCACTTCTTCCCCACCTTAGGTGAGTGTGGGTGCATTTCTGAGCTCTGGGGCTGAGGGAGGGTGTGAGCTCACCTTTCCAGCCCCTCTCTCTGCTCCATGCATGTTGGGCACTGTTAAGTTCATCTTTCCAGAGAAACACAGCAGCAGAACAAAGAATTAGGGTTTGTTTCTATTTGCTTCAGCCCAGCTTTAGCCCTTGGTTTGCAGCTGGGATGTGCAGTCCTGGCTGGGGAGGTTACTGGGCCAGGCTGGAGCAGAGCTGACCGTGGGTGAGACACCCAGCTCTGCTGAGAGCATACAAATGTGCTACCCTGTCTAATGTGCAGAGAGGTCTGGAGGTCTCTCCCCTCTCTTTGAGCATCAAAGATCAGCTAATGTGTTTTCATCCTTCAGCATGAAACGTTCCCTGGCAGCCTTGGCAAAGGTGGGGAATTGTCTCTGGGATCTGGGAGGGCACAGAGTCAAACAGAGCCCCTGAATCTGAAAATGGAGAGGAACAATTCTGTGACCAGGAATAAAATGGGCAGCTACAGATACTGAAATAATGGTGGGGCCATAACCTGAACGTGGAGAGAGTCAGAGAGGAGCTCCCCTGTATGCCACATGGAAGCACTGCAGGTGTGGAGTGGGGGATTTGTGGGGTGAAGAGGTGGGATCACCTTGTCTCGAGGTAGCAGATAAATCAGAATTGATTAACAAGACCAATTAGTTTCTGACTGTATTTTTCTCAAAGTACAAAAGTGCAAAGGAAGTTAAGAGTCCTGGTAAAGATCTGTTATGCAAATGTTCCTGGGGACACAAATAACTTTTGTAAAAGCAGGAGCATATTTCAGGGGATGGTTTGAAGGCTGGATTTGTTTTTTGTGGACCAATAACAACTTTGAGATGCTTGCTATTGTTTCTGGATATCTTTTAGAAATCAGGAGGTGGAAGTGAAATCTTGGCTTTGCAACTTCCATGGAAGAGTTTTTCTGACTTAGATCATAACCAGGAAAGAGAAACATGGCAGAGTGGATTTCCAGCAGAGAATGGGAAGGAGAAGGAGATGAGGTAAAACAGGGATGTGGATGGCGTGCTTTGGGAAAGAGCAGAACCAGCAGAAGCAGCTGCTGCTCCATTTGTAGAGCTGTGTGGCCACACCAGGAGGTGCTGGTGGCTCCATCCAGCTCCTTGCTGTGGCCAGGAGGGTTTGCTGCTCTGGGGTGGAAGCAAAATGCAACTTTCCTTTTGTTTTCCTCCCAGACCTCTCGGCAGCAGCTCTGGCTGCTTCATGCCCTGACATTACACTGAGCACATCTCCTCCTGGTGCTGCACTCAGGTTCTCTCCTGCCCAGTGGGATTTGGCAGCAGACATTTTATCAATGTGATAGTGCTGCCATGCATTTTCAGACCTCATTTCTTGGAGGGCTGCCTCCGAGAGCTGTAACATTCTGTAATTGTTCAGCACACCTGTTTCCAAATACCTCAGTGTAAAACTATTTGTTTTTTCCTGCAAGAAGACTATAGTACAAGTTCTGTTAAGTCTCTGACACCTAGCCAAAAGCTACACCACTCATTTAACCTCAAGCATTAAAGGCTCTATTCACACACATAAAAAAAGGATAGTTCACAATTTTCCAGTAGGATTTTAAATGGAAATGAGAGTGCATGAAAATATCACCTAGTCCAGCATTTAGTATAGGTAGGTATGGGAGGATGTGTTGAAACTGAATGTACTGAAGCTGGAAGTAAATTAATAATAATAACAAAACCAATAATAATATTATATATAATATTCATTCTTTATAGCTCCAGAAAAATTGACAACTGCCTATACTCAGGAAGAACAAAGGAGAATAAAATAGCTTTTGATGACACCTCTGGTGACAATTAGTGGCTTATAACTGGGGAAGACCACACAGTGTCACCTCCCCACCAGATCATGTGTCCTGATGTGAGGTTATAGAGCACTGGGGATTGTCACTGAGTGCTGGGCTGGCTGTGAGTCTGATGGAGCCTTCCTTTCACACACTAGGGCTGCCTCAGAGAAGTTCAGTGATGAGTGAAATTATCCTTATATGCATATTGGGAAGTTTTTAGATCCTCCCATGCAAAGTTTTCACTTACACATAAGGTGGCTATTAGTAGTAGCAATACCCATAAAGTTTTCCAGCCTTTTCAATATTCAATCATGCTGCTTCATTTTGTCACCTCCTAATATAACAGAAGAAAAGCCGTGTCTGTGAGGATTTACAATTACAGTCTCCCACATGCTAGGCATGCTGATGGCCCGAGGGCACAAAAGGGGTTAAATACCTGCCTGTGTTTGCTCCTTCAATATGAAAAGAAAGTGAGTTAATTGGCTACCAGCATAGCTTAATTGAGGAGTCGTTAGAGCACAGAAGCTAAACCAGGTTGCATATGAAATGTGCTTGTTAAACACAGGCATTTCTTCTGGCTGGGAGGATGACTACAGTCTAGATTGCATATTTATATGTGCCCTGAAGCTCGTCCTCTTCCACAGAGGAGGTTCTTGTAAGCCATCCTAAAACCAGTTATTCACCCTGGGCAAAGTGCTTTTCCTCTGTGCTCAGTAAACATATTGATATTTCAGTCACTTCTTGAGAACATCAAAGGTAAAAGGAATGAGGGGGCTGCGGATCTTCTGTCTGCTTAGAGCACAGACACCCTCTTGTGAGGTGCAGAAAGAGCAAAATGTATGCATAGAGCTGCACCTTTACCTGAAGAAACCTTTCTTTCAGGCTGAACAAAAAAGGAAAGTAGGGAAAAAAGCAAGGGAACAAATGTAAAATGTCTGTGGAAGAGTATTGATTGTACTCCTACTGCAGTCCATATTGAGCATGGGGAATAACATGCCTTCCTGGCTGATCAGTGGTAATGCACAAACCAAAAGGTGTCAGGATCTGACAGCTACATTCTCCTGCATAACCTGCTCTGGTATGGTCCTGAAATGCAGCTGAATAACTCACCCTGCTTTAGAGTTTATACTGCTCAAATTTTTAGAATTAGCCAGAGAACTATGTGCCTGGCAGACAAATGTCCTTCTCAGGTGTTAGCAAAGTCAGTACCCCCTCAAGTGTTGTAGCATAATGTTGGAATACCAGGCTCCCATAGCTTAACCTGTCAAGAGTTTCACTGCAGCACAGAATTTCAGCTTGTATTTTGTGCATCTCCACAAGTGGTGTAGTTGGCTCTGGCTGCAAAGAAAACCACATGGAATTTGAATTGAGTGCCACCAGTGTGGAGTTGGCCTTTAAGAGAGATAAGAATGCATTCTGCATTTCTCTCCATGAAGTTTTAACTCAGATGATCAGTGCTTTAAAAATATCTTCATTGATAACGAGGTCAGATCTTTTATAAGAAATTAGAGGGATGATCACAGACTTGCATAACATATTGCGCCTGGAGTTATTTTGTGATACAAGATGCTGGGGGAAGGGCAGCTTTGAGACATCCTGCAATTATTTTCTTGACTAACCAAGAAGGAGTCGAGCTACATGGAAAATGTACAAGACACTGAAATCAGGACTGAGGGCAAAGTTCCCAAGCAAGCCCAGCAGTGCCAGCAAACTGCACAGCCCGTTGTGAATGGGTCCATTGCATGTGGCCCAGGGATGCTGCTTGTTTTCCATAACTCTCTTTCTACTTTTCCACCCAGGGGAGACTCAGATACTGACAGAAAGTGCAGAGTTATTAGGCTGAGTGCTCATGTTCACCCTGTTCTATCATATTTTTTAACCTGTCCTAAAATATTGCAAAGTTAGAAAATACAAACTCATGCCAGATAAAATGCACTTTGCATACGAATTATTTCAAATTAATAATAATACAAATAATAATAATACAAAATATTATTTTATTATTGATTCAGAGCAGTGTTTCTCAGGACCAGCCCTTCTCAAACAAATCTCTAGTGGAATGGAAGCCATTTAGTACTATTAAAGCCAGGTTGCATTCTGTCAAAAAGGTCCTTTGGGTGTCTCTACAGAGTCAGAGGGAAGGTAAGAGGAAAGCAGGAATCTTTTAGATGCATCATGGCTTTGAGCTCCAAATGCTGCTGGAGATATTTTCTGATCCTTTGCACACCTTTTTTTTTTCCAAATAAATGCAAAATCACAACTGGAAAATTTTCTTAACAAGCAAACAAAACTTTAGGTTGTTTATCCAAGAAAAAAGAAAAAGGGAGAGACAATAAGAGAAGGGAAAAGTAAGGCTTGGAAAGTTTTGGTCTGGAGGTGATGAAAGCTGAAGTAACTTGTTTAGCCCCAGCACAGGTAGAGGGCTGCTCCAGGAGAGTTCCTCACTCCTGAGCCCCAGGAGCACCTGTGGGGATGAAAGGGCTCCTCAGGAGCCCCTGAGGGTTTCCAGGGGTGCCAGGGGTGCCAGGGCAGCTGGCAGCTCCTGGGATGTGCTCAGGCATCCAGCAGGGAGCTGGCTGAGTTAATTCTGGTCTGATACAGCTCTCCTGGTACATAAAACTCTGCTGAAAACTCACAGCGCTACGGAATCAGCGCTTTGAATCCTGGTGTGTCTCTGGAGAAACTGGTGTCAGCACAATGGGGAAAAGAGCTGCAATCTGCTGAAAATCTACCCAGCTTGAGACGGAATTTTTCGCTCTATACTTTTATCAGATAGATCTTATGTAAATGTGATATAAATTTACACCAAGGCAGAGGATTTCTTGTATGAGAAGGGTAATTGAGTCATCCTGCCAGCAGCAGATGGCAATACTTTGTGATGCAGTAGAAGACAGGGCAAAAGGATGAAACAATGGAGGAACTGAGAAGAAGGAGGCATTCTCCCAAACCCTAAAACAATCAACATGTGCCCTATGGCATGGACTTCACCTGAGCCCCATAAAAACATGGAAGTTTCTTTTCAGACAAAGTCTTCCTCCCCTGTAACACATAATTCAAAATCAATACAGCATTCCTCTCAGTTAGGTTAGCTTCTATGAATCATAAATAATGATACTCAGCATTTTTTAATCTCTAACTTATTTAATAACAATTATTCCTTCATCCCAATGTAATGTGTGCATTGCTATATCCTGTAGGGAAACTGAGGCACAACAGTTATTGTTCCAAAGGGAAAAAACATGGAATAGAGTCAGATTTTAATGCTAATCTTTCTTGCCTAATTCTTGCTGAAAAGCAGCAATTAACGCAACACAACAAGATTTAAGCATTCTGCTGTGATGACACTGAATTGATTTAAATTCCATTGTTCCAGCAGGAACCGTGTGCCTTCAGTCAGATCCCCAAATTTAGCCCTGCTGTGAGCTTGTGCAACTCCCACATAAGTCACTGGGAGTTATGGCTGCTTTCTACCAGGCCTAGACTTGGCACTGAGCAAACAGCCCTCATGATAATGAAGAGAACTGGTTTCAAGTGAATGCTAAAAATTCCTGGCAAAGCAACATTTCTCTCCTCCTGCCAAGTGTCATCAACATTATTTTTTGGGTGGATTCAGATCCCTGAGAGCAGAGTTTTCCATTACGTGTTCCTAATTGTTAAAGACCGGGCCTGCTAGAGCGCTGGGGTAGGAGTGTGTTTGGTTGTACTTGTTACCATAACAGCAGGGTGAAATAGTGCTTTTCTCTCAGCTGGTTAAGCCACAGAATACAGTAGCAGCCTCCCTAGCAGTGTCAAGGCATCAGACAGAGGCAAAGCAACCCACAGTCACCAGAATGAATGGAACAATTCACACTGTTGTACATAGATCTAGAGGTTAAACCCAAACACACGAGAAAGTGATGCTGGAAGCACTTGGGAACAGCTGGGCCAGATGAATAACTCAATTGGATGCCATGAGGAACAAATTAAACAACTGACTGGAGACCGGGCTGCTCGTGTGACAGACACTTTAATCAGGAAGTCAAAAGCTGATTGACAAGATGAAAAGCTGGATGACATGAAAAATGGAAACAGAAGGAACAACACAAGAAAAGGGCAGGCTGGGTCAGCCTGCTGACAAAAATAATCAAGTACGACAGGCCATAATCCAGCCTTCGAATGTTTGGCATGGTGCTAGTTATGAAAGTCTGCAGCCAAGAGGAAAGAAAACTATTATTAAGTGAAGGAAATGATCTGCCTCCCTAGAACTCACTGCTCTGTGTGCATCAGAGAGCCTCTTTCTGCCCACAATGCATTATAGATATATACTAGAAATAGCTTACTCTGAATAACATGAAATAAAATTAAAATAAATCATGTATGTAGAAATAAAGTGCTTCTACAGCGCTGTTAGGGTAAGTCATTGCTTTTTCAAAAACCTACAGCCAAACAGGTGTTGACATGGAATAGGTGTGAAAAGTGAGCTCTATCACAGTACATGGGCTTTTTTCCTGCAGCTGAATGTAAATCTGTTGCTTTCAAGTTTTCCACAGGAACCTGTTCTACCTAAACCCAGGGACTGGCTGCGCCTGAAGTTAGCTGCAAAATGTGAGAAAATCTGAAATTCCCCAGTAGTGCACATTTAAGACATTCTGCACATTTCAGTTAAATACCTCCAGAAGACCAAGGGGCTGCAGTTGGTAACTGATGGTGAATTCAGCAGATTTCACTGGCTCAAGGTCCAGCAGAAAGGCACCCTGAAATTCAGAATTCCATACTGAAACATGCAACTTTTTCTACCTTTTTTTTTTTTTTTTTTTTCAGATGTTCTGAAGAGCTTTTGACAAAGACTGATTCCAAGCTGGTGCGCCCAGAAATCAGCTTACCTGGGAACCTTGCTTTGCACACAGCCCTCCCACCCCAGGCAGTAAAAGGTTTGTGTTAATTGTTTTGGGGATAAATGAAGTCACATTCTGCTGCAAGTACAGCAGATTTCAGTGAGTTTACACAGGCCTGAGAGGAGGATTTGGTGACAAATTCAGCATGACTTTTGCCGAGCTTGGGGTATTCATGAAGGAGTGTTGGAACTTGAGCTCTAATCTTGAAAATGACCCTCCCTGATGTAGGCTTAGGTGGCCTTGCAGAGTTTCTGCACATTGTGTATATCATTGCACACAAAGGTTTGTGCTGTTGGTAACTAAAGAAGAATTAACCACAGCAGGGCCTGCCTCTGTTTCAGCTTCCTGCCTTTTGTCCACAGGGTGGGATATATTGTCTCCTGACTGAGATGATGACAGCTTTTTGTTATGAAGTGCTTTTCTGTGTTTTAGAGAACAATATTAAAACAATACCCTGAAAGTCAGGCTTAATGTGGAGCACTCTCCACTGGAAAGAAAGCTACCAGTAAAAAAGCACCACCGAAAATTGGTGAAAGAAGAGGAAGATTCTGAATTTGAGATTAATTTATTTCTGAGACTTTTGGCTCCTGTCTGCTTCTCCTTTTCGTTGCCAGTGTCTTTGGGATTATTGTTGCAGTTTGGTGGCTTTTTGTGTGTCTCTGTGTTTTCCTTTATTCCCTCCCTTCAGCAGGGCTCTTCTGTTTCAGGGACAGCACAGACCCAGGACCTGGTTCACCTCTTCCACGTTTGTTTTTCCAAACAATGGCAACAATCACTGGAACAACAGATCCTCTCCTGGTACTGAGCTGGGCCCAGGCTGGTGTTTACCACAAACAATGGCATCAAACTTCCCGGAAATCCCAAACCTGCTGTTCCAGAGGACGTGGTAAGTTCAATGATTGTGTTTTCTTCCTTTAGCTTTATCTGCTTTTGCCCGGGCATCTGCCTTTGTGATGTCTTTCTTTAAGGCCTTTAATTCTTGCTTGTCCTGTGATGTGTTGTAGAGGCAGGACATGCTGAGCTCTCCTCTAGGAACTTTGTATTTGTTCTTTTCTTGTTTTGCTGCTCTCTTACTCAAAGATAAAGGTCATCATGACAGGAAACACGGTATATTCTTGCTGCTGCCGGTGGGAAAACTTACAAGAAATGAGCTTTGTTCTTGATTTAAATTCTGGTAGACAGATGTTTCTGCATTTGAGAATCTTGCTGTACTTGAGACAAGTGTTTTTCCTTTCTGCATGAAGAAATTAAAGACTGTTCATACATGGCCACAGTGCAGGAGGAGGGGCTCTGAGATGTCACTTCTGACTTTCAGAGGAGTGAGGCAAAAGAACACAGTGGGAAGGTTCTTGAAAGCAGGATTTATCAGACTCATGATACAAACACAGCAAAGCCTTGAACAATGTGTACATAAAATTACTGTGGCTGAGAGTCTGGTAACATTTTTCTGTAATAAAAAATAATCCATAGGCTGGTCAGGGGGCAGAATGTCCAACTCCCATTTCCTAAAGTTTTGGGGTTCTGAATTCTGTAGCCTGAAGCAGCATCAAATCTCCATTTTAAAAAATCAGGTGTGGGGTATACGTGTGTGTATATACTGTGCATGCACTTGTGTCTGAGAGGGAAGGAGGGAAGGCAATTGTAAAATTCCTCTCAAATTCATCCAGGGTGCACTGCCTGAGAATGAAAGGCTCCTGGCTATGGTGAGTTCAGGTTAGCTCTGCTTTCTACCCAATTAAAACAGCTATTTAATATAGGTGCTACATTCTAGAATTTTTGCTTTACGAATAGATTGATCAGATGAAAGTGAATAACTTTTTAGGGTATGATATTTTAAAGGAATTTCCAAGGCAGGGAAGAGTTTGGGTCATAATACACTCACTAAAATGCACCTTTCCCATAGCATTGGAAATAAACTGCATAGAGGGATGCAGACCCCAGGGCAATCCCTGCTCAGCCCAGAGCTGAGATCCTGCAGCGGGGCTGGGACAGTGACCCAGGGGCTGAGACCAAGCTCTGCCTGGTTTAGCCTGCATTGAGCTCAGCCCAGCTGCTGGCAGCTCCCACCTGCTGTTCACACAAGGAGCAGGTGAGAATGTGTCAGAGCAGCACAGCCCTGCACACCTCTCCTCTGATTTACAGGCATCAGGGGCAGCATCACCCAGTCTAACTCAGCCAATGTGTAATGAAAAATGTTCTATAATCAACGTTTTCTTGGGTGAAAAAGAGTATGATCCTCTAAGCACGGAGACAGGTAGATATTTTAAGATCTTTTTTACATTCTGGCAGATAAGCAAGATGCAGCAGTCCATGGTGAGAAATGGATGGAGATCTTTTCGTAGTGGATTTGTTAAGTTGAAGTTTTAAGTAAAAAACTTTTATTTTTTTTTTCATTTTTTTCCAAGATGTCTCTGTGTATCTACGTGTCTCTCTATGTATAGGTTTTTACTGGCATTAGGCAGTTTTGTTAACATTACCCATGAGTGATGTAGGAAGACATATGTTCCCCCCCAATAAAACACAGACACCTCTTTGTTAGACTGTATCCATGGCAGGGCTGATTCATAGCTCTCACAAAGCCGAGAAAAAAAATAGAAAATGTGTGTACAACGCTGAGGGAAGCACAAGTAGCCCATGCCCTGCTCCCAGTTCATTCCAGATCTCACTTCCACAGTTTTTAAAGGAAGTTACATTGCCTGGTTGAAGAATCCTGGTGGCCAGAGCCACAGAAGTTTTTTAAGTTTTCAGAAAATGACCAATATTCAGTCCCTGCTTCTGGCTTTAGGTCTTGGTGCCAGATCCTCAAGCAGCAGCATACTCCACTCCTTTTCTCCTGGGAATCTCCCAAAGGCATCAACCAGCTGAGGTTGATGCTGATGCCAAAAGGCATCAACCTCCCAGAACCAAACCAAAGTCAGGAAGCAAACCCTGCAGGTTTTGCAGAGCAGCCATGTTCATCCCTTAACTTCACTTTTAAACCACACTTCACGTGTTTCCAGTAGCTCAAGAAATGCCCCCAGGCTGGTGCTTCACCACTCGCTCCTGCCACAGGACCATGATGGGTTCTTTAGGCTGCAGTTCCTGCTGTGCCTTCATTTTCTGTGCAGGGCCTTCCTCCCTGGTGGAAGGGCCTTGCCTTTACTCTTGCATTCTTGACTTGGAGGTCTGGTGTTATTCTGCTAACTTTTTTGTGCGTGGCCTTTGTTTATGGCACGGCATTCATTTTAAAGCCACACTGCTTGATATCCTTGCTCTTCTTTCAGTGACTGTGTCCAAAGGCCTCTCCCTGTTGATATCCACTTGTTCCTGGCTTACCCATCTATAAATATCCAGGCCAGGGCAAAGACCGGGCAGTTTTCAGCCACAACCTCATCATACCAACCATGAATCATAAGCTGCATGATTACAAATACCCCTCCCTAAAACCCTGCAGCCACTATGAAATAATTCTGAAACTCCTAGCAACATTATCACTTCAGTTTTCCTCTGAACTCGCCCATCTGCTTATTAGCTAGACACAGATCTGCTTATATTGGGAAATCAAAGAAAAAGGAGGGAGTCTGGTCCAGAATTTAGGACTCTGCTGGGCTGAATGGACTGGCCTTTAGCAGGTGGCTTTGAGTTGGATGCAGGAGAGGGCTCAGGTAGCAAACATCCAACACTTATTCCATATAATGGCATGTGTAATTCTGTATTAGGCTCCCTGCCAGCCTCTGAGGTGCTGTCCACACACCCTGGCAGGACAGGAGGTGTTTGAGGGGGGTGTAAGAGCCTAAATGAGGGATGTGGGACTCCAGGCAACTCTTCCAAATGCAGTTTATTCCATCCAAGGTGTTACAGCAGTCCAGGGTCGTGGGTGACAGAGTCTGTGCCCACAGCTGTCAGCTCCAGCTGCAGGCAGGCCTGGAGACCCTTTGGTTTTGGTTACAATGCATTATATACTTTTCTTTG
>JAWMQZ010000056.1:72888756-72901778 GCA_035584835.1 Tangara arthus | reverse complement strand
GTTATCATTCTTTCCTATTCTATTCTTAGCTAGCCTTCTGATGAAATCCTTTCTTCTATTCTTTTAGTATAGTTTTACTGTAATATATATCATAAAATAATTAATCAGCCTTCTGAAACATGGAGTCAGATCCTCATCTCTTCCCTCATCCAAGAACCCTGTGAGCACGATCACTGCTGATTGTCCAGAGAAAGGAAAGAACAAGGATGACTTCACAGGCCAGCACTGATGGCACCCTGTGAGAAGGACGTTGGAGAAGAAATCTGTGTCTCACTTAAGTGGCTGTTTTCCATTTTACTTGAATACAAATGTGTACATGTAATATGAAGGGTATTGGTACAGGATGATATAATCTAATGGGAGAACATTAAATGGCCATTAGAGCAGGAACAAAACTGAGGTCTCCTCCCTTTGGGAATGCCCTCATCACCAGGCAATGGAGTCATGCTTATTCTCTCACTTGTACTCTCTCTGCCCAATGAATGCTTCATCAGTCCAAGCACACTGGAAGGGCTTCAGAAGAAGTCTGCAGGAGCCCTCCATGTGTACACAACAGAGCCCCCTGGCTAGTGAATTCACAGTGGAAGGTGTGGATTCAAACCTGCCCAAGCAGAGGGGAGAAATAAATCTGAACCTGCTAAAGCCTTGGTGGATACCCCTAACCACTGAGCTATGGGGAATTTGGGGAAAATCCAGAGTTCCCAGCTTTTCTGAGGATTGTTTGAGGAAACCTGTGAGCCCAAACCCCACTGCAGGGAGAGGAGGGCTCCTCCAGAGCTCCAGCCCATGGAAGGGTGGGCTGTTTGTTCCTGTGAAAACTTGATTCCCAGGAAAGTCTAGAGCAGATTTCCTGGGAAAACCACATTCAACCTGCGTGCCCTTAAACTGCAAGGACTGATAGCCAGCAGGAGATCTTGTGGGTAGAGGCTCCATCATTCACAGAGGCAACGAGGCAAGATGCAAGCAGCTAAATCCTATCAGGAGTGTGCCATGATGCCATGGACAGATATTAATTTAGGGAACAACTGTGTGCTGTAACAGATTGCCATCATTAGCCTGTTTGCTCCTTCTCTTTTTTGGTGCTGCTGCCCTCATTAATTTCTGAGAACACTTCTTAACTTGGAACAGGCAGATTTCAGCTTCCAGAGCCTGAAGAAGTGTTTCAGATAGCGAGGCTGAGCTCAAATGCCACAAGAAGTGGGAAGAACTCGTCAGCCAGAGGTAACTTCTGGGTTTGGTGGGTTTATTAAAACACACCTGAATCAGGGAAAACCTGTTTGTCTAGAGCCTCACTATGTCTCTAAGCTCTTGGTTTGCAGAACAGGATAATAGATCTTTCTGATGTCGCTTACATTTGATAGGTGTTAGAATAAATACACCAAGATTGTTTTAGCAACAAGAATGATTTGGGGGACAAAAAGGAACCATATAGTTCAGGCTGCTGTAGAAGGAGACATTTTTTATTGTGAATGGCCTTGTGTTTTGTGGGGATTTGTGTCCTCTGTGTAGAAAAGGTGCAATACAGGCATGACTAGGACAAGCTTTCCCCACCTGAACTGCCACTGTGGATCAGAAGTTTGGTCTGAGAATCCCTCCTGAGGTGCTACCAATAATTGAATGTGTGCCTGCCTCCAGCACACATTGCCTGGCTGCTGCCAGCTGAGCTGCACCAAGGGCCCAGGGAGAGCAGGAACAAAGGAGCTGCTGTTCCCAGCAGGGCACTGGGACCTTCAGCCACCCAGAACAGCTGCTGGCAATGGGGGCAAGGAGCCTGGCAGAGCTTCTGGAGGAGCTTTCCCTGTGAATGGGATAGGCCTGGCTCTTCCAGACCCTACCTGGTGAGTTAAATATAGCAGAATAGAGGGGTATTGTCTCAGCCCTGTAAGGCTGAGGTCCTACATGAGAAGAAAAAACCAAAAAACAGCAACCAACCAAACAACAACAACCAACCAAAAAAAACCACCAACCCCCAAAAAAACCAACCAAAAAACAAAAAACCCAAAAACCCCAGAAAACAAAAAAAAACCCCAACCAACCAAACAAACAAAAAAACCCAACCAACCAAGCAAAAAAAAAAAAAAAACACCCAAAAAACCATCCTCTCTGAATATACTTTGAAAAGACTCTTCATCTCATTAAAGTCTGGAAGCATGTGGCCATTGGTTTCAGTGAAGGATCTGGAGATTTGTCTGTATTAAGAATTCACATCAGCAAGAATTCTGATTCAGAATGGTTACAAGAGATGTTACTGACAGTAACACAAAGTCCTGCATTATTTTAAACATTTGCTGTGATTGCTTTGTTGTCTTTCACTCTTACCAGGGACTGGCTGGCACAAATGGCCTGAGGGTGAGCTGAGGAATATTCCACAGGTGTTAGGAATGCTGGCTTGGCTCAGTTACCTGCCCAGGTAAGTGGCCTTTGTTCCTATTGCTGCAAATTCTCTGTACAAAAGGTCCCTCATTCGTGTTGTGCTTACAAAGCTTGCCTGGGAAACTGGTGTTTAAGTAAAACCTGCAGGAATTATTTCTGCTTTTTGAGCACCAACTTGAGGTGCTTTGGGGCTGATGTTGGAAGGTGCTGGGACACCATCAGTCCCTGCTGATGCTTGTAGGCAGTGGGTGCTGGGACTCTCAAGGGGTGATGCTTGTGTGAGCTCTTACCTCTCCTAAAAGTTGTGTGAGCTCTTACCTCTCCTGAAGGTTTTCCAGTTGGCCTAAAGGTTATTAGTATGGTTCAAGGACCTTTCAGAACTTCAGCAGGTACACAGGGCCCACCTGGTTTCCTTCTTTTTAGCCCAGATTTGGCAGCTGCTTTGCTCATCTGCCAGCATGGTCTCATACAGGCGTTCTTCAGTATTTTCTCAGCGTGAACCACCCCACCAGACAAAAATGTGCAAGCCACTTCCTCCTCCCACAGAAGTTGTTTATGTGGAGAAGGAACATTAGGAAAGTATTTAAGGTATTTTTAGTGGAAAGAAGGAGCACTGTGGTCTGGCTATATGGTGCTGGAGCGGATGTATAGCCCTGCAGCTGCAAGTGGGTGGGGATGGCCAAGGCCTTGGCCGGGTGTCAACCCCAAAACTCCCTGGCAGAGCCTCTCCAAGGGCTGAGGCGGCTCAGCAGGAAGGGTGAGCACCCTGCAGAGGGGCCAGGGCATGGCCCAGAGCCCGCAGCTCCATAGGAATGGCTCCTGGCCCCACAGCTCCCAGGGGGTGGGACAGACCCACAGCTCCCAGGGCATGGCCCAGAGCCCACAGCTCCATAGGAATGGCTCCTGGCCCCACAGCTCCCCAGGGAATGGGAGACTCAGAGCTCCCAGGGAATGGGACAGACCCACAGCTCCCAGGGAATGGGACAGACCCAGAGCCCACAGCTCCCAGGGAATGGCCCAGAGCCCACAGCTCCATAGGAATGGCTCCTGGCCCCACAGCTCCCAGGGAATGGGACAGACCCAGAGCCCACAGCTCTCAGGGCATGGCCCAGAGCCCACAGCTCCATAGGAATGGCTCCTGGCCCCACAGCTCCCAGGGGGTGGGACAGACCCAGAGCCCACAGCTCCCAGGGGGTGGGACAGACCCAGAGCCCACAGCTCCCAGGGAATGGGACAGACCCACAGCTCCCAGGGAATGGGACAGACCCACAGCTCCCAGGGCATGGCCCAGAGCCCGCAGCTCCATAGGAATGGCTCCTGGCCCCACAGCTCCCAGGGAATGGGACAGACCCACAGCTCCCAGGGGATGGGACAGAGCCCCACAGCTCCATAGGAATGGCTCCTGGCCCCACAGCTCCCAGGGGATGGGACAGAGCCCCACAGCTCCCCAGGGAATTGCATTGACAAATGCAATCATCCATCCTGGAACTGACTTCTAGACTCATAAAGCGACTCATAGTTTCCCCAGTTCTCCCCAGAGACACCCCCTTTACAAGGTGGCAAGCCCTGGCTGCGTCGTTTCACATGCCAGCCCATTGTTGGAGGCAGATGGAATTTTTAAGTTAGTTGTTGATGACTGGGAGAGAGGTGCAAAGTGATGGTGGGGCAATCCCAATAGCTCTCCCAACACGTGCTGTTGCTTTTTATTGTTATAACTCTTATGAATTTTTACATCAACTGTTAGAACTGGGGAAGGCTGAATTGTGTGTTCTCATACACGACAATGCTCATAGCAGATGTGGTGCCTCCCAAGGCAGCACCTGCTGCAGCCTGGCACTGCCCCCACAAAGGTGAGCATTGCTGAGAGCACTGCCATGCTGTGCTCAGGCGTCCCAGCACAGTGCACTGAAAGGATTTGATGCAGAGAAAGCTCACAGGAAATGTCCCCACTGGCTGAAGTGCCACCACCTTGGCAGTGACACCAGGGGTACCCAGGGTGTCCCACCCAGGGTCACTCTCCACTCTACAGCACAAAAAGGGCATTAATGTGCTGAAATAGACCTGCCTTGTGAACACCATGAGGGAAAGAGCAAAGGTTCAGTGTCAAAAGATGCCTTCTGTGGGAAGTGGGAACTTAAACCATCCCAATTCTGCCTCTGTGGACTCTTCCCAGGGAAATCTTCTGCTGTTTGCCAAGTAAAAGCTGTTTCTAAAGGGAACAGGTTTCCCTTTCAAAAGGGGTGAAGGCTGAGAGCATGAAGGACCTGCCACAAGGCGCGTGTGAAGAGACATTTCCTGGGGTTTTCCCTCACAATAATCCCTCTAGAAGGGAAGCAGGGCCTAGCAGCAGCTTTTTGGTCAGAACAACTATTTTGTTATTGTGAACTCTGGGGAGGAGTTATAGGAGTTGATGGATCAACAGCTTTTATCAGGCTGCAGCAGCTCTTTCCATGGCTGTCTGAAAATGCAATCAGCATAAATTGGACGGGGAGGGTGGGATCACATATTCCTACAAGTTAAATTTGTCAGCCTGTAACGCACATAAATGACATAAAATATAATTGCTTCTGAATTCGGGCCCCTTCAGGTTTCATGCTGATTGCAGAAAAAAAGAACCAGATGTTTCTTCAGCAGGAATCACAGAGGCAGGATAAACACTCTCTGGTCCATGACGTTTTATAGGGTTTCCAAAAGGAGCCAATTAATTATTTAATTGTTGGGTGTGTTGATCATGTAAAATATAATTGGCCTAGGGCAAATGGCAGTGCAGCCCTGGGAGCTGCCTGACTGAGCTTACATAATGCACTTTGTGCCAACTCTTTTTTCTGCTGTGAAAACATTGTAAGATGAATTAATGCTACTTCATCTTTCTTCCATTCTCTTTCATAAATAGAAGAGTCTCCAAACACAGACTTTTCCTCCTTCCTGATCACCACCTTTCACTAGCAAGCAACTTGGGGAGAGAAGAGCCAGTAGCAAGCATAAATATTGTGATAGGAAAAGATAGCTTTGTTTAACTGACATCCATTTGAAGAGAAGGCAATCTGTTTGAAAGAGCCACGTTTAATCCTCAGCCCTGTGAGGAATTCCTCATGGTGAGGACAGCACAGAACCATTTCTCCCCTTGTCAGCACCCGTGGGGTGGGTCTGGAAACAGGAATGTGCTGCAGGATTTGCTGGGGCACCCGGCAAATCTGGGAAATTGAGCTGATTACCCTGGGCTGAGTTAGCAGGCTGACATCGAATTTTCCTTTATGATGTTCTATAAGCAAATATACAAGAAGTAATATGTAATTTCTTTCAATCAGCAGATGCTTCTTAAATAATATTTGTGGTCTCCCAAGCTTTCTCTCTGTCCATGGATGTTCCTGCCTTTGCTCTGTGGTAGCTATTTTCCTGTTAAGGGCCAGGAGGTAATTGGAAGGAGGACTGAGAGGAATTAGTGACTCATGTCCTCATGACTCCTCCATGCTTTTGTGCTTGTTCAGCAACATCTGCCATCTCGGGATGATGTGCTGCCTCCCCTGTGCTTGCTATGATGGGATCTTTGGGCATCCTGAGGGGTGGAAGTCCCTTTGTCCAGTCACTGAGAAAAGGAAACAGATACATAAACTCTGCTCCGTGCAAAAAGCAGTTCCAGTTCTTGAGATCTTCTCTTCCTTGCCATTGCTGCCAGAAACATCCTGAAATGTTTCTTTTCCTGGTTTGTGGTCAAGTCATTCCCTCACCTTTCTTCCAGTGTCCTCTGCAGATGCCGTGGTTCTTGCTGGATGGATTTGTCACTCAGCAAAGAAATGTGCACAGCCACAACCAGAGAATGTCACAGCAGGCCCTGCTAAGGGAAGAATTGCCCTCTGAGCTTTCCCAAAGGGAGACAGGAGGTGTCACCTGCCTGCCTTTGCCCCCTTGTGCCCATGGTTAAACAGCCTCGTGGCTGAGTTCAGCCTTTCCCAGCTGAGCAAACCTCCCAGCACATTCCCTCCTGTTCATCTGTGCCCTCAGCAAACTGGGAGCTGCTCAGGAGGGCTCCAGCCAGGAGGAGATGGAAAACAAGGGGTTTTTAGCCAGGAGGAGATGGAAATCAGGGGGTTTTTAGCCAGGAGGAGATGGAAATCAGGGGGTTTTAGCCAGGAGGGCGTTGAAAACAAGAGGTTTTTAGCCCAGCTGTGAGCCTACATGACCAGCCACAGGCTGAGCACCCCAGCTGACACCCTCAGAACCTGACCCTGGAACATACACCAGTATATTTTTGACCCTGGAACATACACAGTGCCTTTTCCCCAACTCCAGGGTCATCGCAGGGGTGGCAGAAGCCAAGGCCATGTTTTTTCCTGGCTGATTTAGATCTCAGTTTGCTGTCAAACCTCACTGAGGACACCTCGCTCCCCAGCTGTGCCCCCAAGGTGCTGAGCCCCCCAGCTCAGGGCACCCACAGCTCAGAGGGGTCAATGGCAAGTTTGAGTGCCACTGTGCAGTGACCCCAGTGTGGGTTTCAGCACTATACAAACTCCTCTCCAGAGGTTCTCCATTGTCTTTGGGCTTCTGTACTTACACAATTGGGGCATTGATATAATTTGCTCCTTCCTACTTTGCAGATGAATATATCAAGTAGGTATTTTAGACATGCAGGAAAACCTGGTCTGACTCACCTGTGCTGGCCCCACCCTTGGCTCTGTGACACAGGAGCCCCTTGGCCGGGACATTTTCAGTGTAAGGTCTCTCTCAGGGCGCTTTAAAAATGAAGCTCTGCCTTCTGCAAGACTTAAATGCATCTGAAGTAGCTTTCACTGGCCATGCACACAAAATGTGTCAGTCCAGGAGCATAAACAAGGGGGGAGCTGCCTTCTAGCTGCTGGATTTTATTTTCCACCTAAAGGCCCATCATTGACCACATCATCTGCAGCTCTGTTGAGGAGGGAGCTGCTCTCCATTTCACCCTCTGTATCATCTTACAGTGGCGTTTTCCTAGCTGGGAATTGCTTGGTGATGTGCCAGCAGACAAATCAGGGCAGGAAAGGGATAAATGGATCACATCCATCCAGCTCTGAGGGTAAAACTGGGATCCCAGCCAGAGCCCTGCTCCCATTACAAACCTGCCTGTCCACCTGCTGAAAAAGGTGTCTGAGGAGCAAAGGATATTAGAGTGGGGTGGAGGCAAAATATAATTCATATTGCTACAGCTAACCTTCCTCTTTAAATTGTAGGTCCTGATGAAGATATTATTGATGAGTATTGAGCAGTAGCTCATGGCACTGGGACATTTTTCTTCTTTTCTACATATCCCTCTTCAGAAACCTCACAGAAATGGCACTGAGTTTACTGACTAAATGTCTCTGTGTGCAACGGGACAGTAGGCATAGAGCCAGGGAGAAAGAGATCTCTCTGGAGTAATTTAGCTGAAAATGAAAGTCAGTCACACAGGCATGGATAAAGGAGAGGTATCAGGTTTAAAAACCATAGGTGGTTTTACCATTCACAAGTAATAGTTTTTCAGTCAGGTTTGGGTCACTAAAATTAATTTAAGTTAAGAAAATTGTTAAGTAATTTTAATGAGAATTGATACTTTGAATTTTAGCTGCACGTGGTCAGCTTTCTGGCCCTTTGTGGTGATTTGAATGATCACTTTCAGTGCTTAGTACCTCCAAAGGACTTTGAAAATGTAATTTGTTGTTACTGGTGCTCTGCACAGTGGGTACAAGGTGTGTGTCCAGCTGGCAGGAGGTTGCACTGGGGACCAGCAAAGTTCACTGAGCTGCACACAGACATCTGGTGATCCAACAGCTGGGAGCTTTCTAGAAGGGCCTGGTTTCACTGGAAATGCTGGAATCTGCACCTGGGAGCAGATCTGCAACCACTGGAGAGTTACATCACCTCCAGGGCCTGAGTGTGCAAACTGAGGCACAGTGCTGGGAAAGGGCAGCTCTGGGGCTGCTGTGACAGAGCCAGGCCAGGGGCTGAGCCTGGGCACCCCAAATCTGCTCAGGTAAACATGGACACCCCAAATCCCTGCTCAGATATACCTGGGCACCCCAAATCCCTGCTCTGCTGAACATGGGCACCCCAAATATCTGCTCAGCTGAACATGGGCACCCCAAATCTGCTCAGATAAACATGGGCACCCCAAATCCCTGCTCAGCTGAACATGGGCACCCCAAATTCCTGCTCAGATAAACATGGGCACCCCAAATCCCTGCTCAGCTGAACATGGGCACCCCAAATCTCTGCTCAGGTAAACCTGGGCACCCCAAATCTCTGCTCTGATAAATGTGGGCACCCCAAATCTCTGCTCAGATAAACTTGGGCACCCCAAATCCCTGCTCAGGTAAACGTGGGCACCCGAAATCCCTGCTCAGATAAATGTGGGCACCCCAAATCCCTGCTCAGATAAACCTGGGGCACCCCAAATTCCTGCTCAGCTTGAACCTGGGCACCCCAAATCTGCTCAGATAAACATGGGCACCCCAAATCCGTGCTCAGAAAAACCTGGGTACCCCAAATCTCTGCTCAGATAAATTTGGACACCAAAAATCTCTCCTCAGATAAACGTGGGCACCCCAAATCTCTGCTCAGATAAACCTGGGCACCCCAAATCTCTCCTCAGATAAACATGGGCACCCCAAATCCCTACTCAGCTGAATGTGGGCACCCCAAATCTCTGCTGAGCACCTTGCCAGCGTTCCTTTTTGCAGCTCCTTTAGCTGACAGACTGATGTGCTTGTCTGGGAAAGTTCAGCATCCAGGATTTGCACGGGCTTAGCAGAACTTGAAACCTTGTGCTTTCACAGTGGTTTTGCAGCAGTTGAAATGTTTATTTCCAAAGCAGCCCTTTGGGAATAATGGTTTGGTGTTTTGGCTTGCTGCTGGCAGCTCCCTGTGCCCTGGAATTCTGCTGGGGTGCCCTCAGTGCTGCAGCCTGGCCAGGCCCTGTTTGTGTGCTCAGGAACACAAACCCATGGCAGCCCCAGTGACATGGCTTCACTTGGGCAAGCCAAGCAAGGAATCTGCTTGAGCTGGGAATTAAAAGGAGCTATTAAAACATTCCCTCTGGTACTTTTATTCTGTTTACTCATGAGACCTGGCTTATGCCCCTCTGACTTGCACAGAGTCCATATTTGGAAAACTCTGAACTCGTTTGCATACTTACACTCAGGCAAATTTTAGAGAATTTTTTTTTGTATACACAGTGCACTTTTCTTACTATTTCTCTTTTTTTTCTTAAACAATTTAAATCAGGAGGCTGCCTCTTTCATTTCACTTTCAAAACATGACCAAAGAGGGATCTAAGTGCTTTCTTCAATTTCTTCAAGCTAGCATTTCTCCCACAGTTGTCATTGCCCCCCTGCCCCACCCTGCATCTCCTTTTGGAGGAGGGAAGGAGCCCACATTGCCCTCGAGCTGCAGCAGGGTGAGGAAACGCCAGGAGGTGAAATAAGGGTCAGTTCAGAGGAGCAGCCTCTGCCTGGGTGCTCAGTGGGATGCACTCCTGTGGGGCTGGAGCTCCTGCTGTACCCATGCCATCCCAAATTCCCATCAGAGCTGCATGGGGTGCAGACAGGAGCCCCCAGCTGGGTGAAGGAACAGCCATGGGGGCTGTACAGCTATCAAACATCAGTACAGGGGATGCTTTCCCCTTCCCTCTCCACTCCCTGGGTCAGGAATGACAGCGCTCAGTCGTGGTGTCACAAACTTCTTTTCTCTTGTTCTTATTCTATTGTTTTTATATTATATTATTTATTAGTATATTATTAATGATATATTATATCAGTAATAATATAATATTTATTATTAATATTTTTATATTAAGAATAATATTAATTATTGTTAATTTTTATTACATCATTTATTATTATATTATTAATTATATATTGTTTATATATTACTTCTTCTTTTTCTATTGTTCTTAAGGGATTTGAGGCCATGCTCTCATTTCTGAGGAGAGGTCCTGCCTGTTTATCAGGGGCACATTTGTGGGCAGTTTAAAGCCAGTGGGGGAATAATAATAATAATAATAATAATAATAATAATAATAATAATAATAATAATAATAATAATAATAATAATACAGTGTCACAGACATCTGTTATGAAAAATCCTTTCCTTAAGATTTTTCCTCCTGAGAAGCTGAGAGGCCTCAAGAACAAAATGTAAGCATTGATTATCTGCTGCTGTGGAATGCAACAGGTGCATCTGGGATTGGTCTCATGTGGATGTTTGTAATTAATGGCCAATCACAGTCAGCTGGCTCAGACTCTCTGTCCAAGCCACAAAACTTTGTTATCATTCCTTCCTATTCTATTCCTAGCTAGCCTTCTGATGAAATCCTTTCTTCTATTCTTTTAGTATAGTTTTAATAAAATAATAAATCAGCCTTCTGAGACATGGAGTCAGATCCTCGTCTCTTCCCTCATCCTCAAACCCCTGTGAACACGGTCACAAAACAGAATCTCTCTCAGGAAGCATGGTGTGCTATACATGTGTTTGTATCTCTCAGAGAATAGGAGCACATATGAGAATACAGCCTGAATGTCAGGATGCTGGAAAAAGAATTATTTGGGTATGGATGGGAATAAGGGAGCTGCTCACTGACTCATCCCTTCAGTTACATGTGGATTTGCACACAAGAAGTCACTCCATGCATACTGTGAGTGCAAAGCAGCCCTGCACTTAGCCCAAGCCAAGGCTGTGCATATTGTACTCTCAAATATGCTTTAACAGGCTGTCACACCCAGACCAGCAATTTAATTTGGTACTTCCATGTCTGCATTACAGTAGGTCCCTGTTGCCTCACAGTTCTGGGTGCATTTTTAATCATGGTGTTCTTTTTGTCCTGCAGAACGTGTTCATGGGTTCTTCTAAGGCTCGCAAGGTTTCCCTTCACCCAGCCCTTGACTGCATCAAGAAGGGAAATGTTCAAATGTTCACAGCATTGCTGCCCTGCAGGCTGGGAGCAGAGATGGACAGAGGCTATGGTCTATCCAATGTCACAAATGAAGTTTCTGACAGAGCAGGGCAGGAATTCAGCTCTTTTGAGTTTATGCTCCCCTGCCAGGGTGAACTGATTTCCTTTTTTCCTTTACAGCTTTTTTTAAACTGTGATTTATAGAAAATCTGATTATTATTCTATAATAGAAAGTTCTAAATAGCTTGGCAGTTATTGTTTCTACAGAATCTAAAAGAATGTAAATGACTTGGAAGAAAAGGAGTGCCAAAGGAGCATGAAAATACAGATGTAGATCCAAAACATGCCACCCTGGCTGTCTCTGGAGTGCCTGAAAAACTGGCAACATGAAGATGCTTTTTGTTTCTTTTTTTTTTTTTTTTCCACAACCTGGCATCTGAATTTCATCCAGGGAGAAAAGTAAGAAAGCAGAGACAGAGATAAACTCTCATTGCCACAAAATCCTTTTTGTTTCCTTCTTGTTGGAAGCAGGGCTGGAGGTAAGTGAAAGGATCATGATAAAGGTGGGAAAATATTTAAAAGCACCAGCAGACTGCCTCCTTGTCTGTTCCCCTTGTCTCCCTCCACCTCTATGCTGTTTTCTCTCCCAAACACAGAACCCTAGAGTGGGAGGAAGAGGAGTTTATGATATCATCACCCTGAACCAGTGCAGGGTTCAGCCTGTTTATTGCCTCATGGCTTTTGCCAGGGAAATCTGAAATTACTTATGTCATGGAGGCTCCCACTCCTCCTCTGAAACGATGTTGTGGATGAAGTAAGTTATTATTCTTAGCTGTTCTTGCCATTATAGCCAGATTTCATTCAGGTTTGGCTGCCGCTGTCCTAACCCAGCTGCTCAGTCAAATGGTTTTAAAACTGAAGCCAGGAAAGAGCACAAGGAAGTCTAACCCAAAACTTTTAGATATACATGGTATGTAAATGTTTTTAATATAAATTTGTGTGAGAAAGTGATAGGGAAAAAAATCGCATCCCTAATAAGATCATTTACAGAGCTTCAGCAGAGGAGAAAACAGTGATTTCCAAACAAAGCCTCAATTAAGGATAAAAATAATTCTGCAAATAATACTGCATTTGCATGGGAAATATGCAAACTACCATAATGCAATTCTTAATCAACTAGAGAGCTGTCAGACATACAAAAATAAGTTAATTCTGCTGTTAATATTGCTGCACGTTATAAATATTAATTGAATGCTATTCAACATTAGTTTCATTATTGTTTAGCAAGTGTTTTAACTCCCCCCACCCCTTAAGTTGGCAGATAATTGGCTTTCTCCTGCTCAAGTCTGTTCTCACCAAGAGGATTCATGTGGCAAAGAAGGAAAACCTCAGCTTAAAGCTGTGGGACTTTTGCAGGCACCCCCAACATGGACGAGAGGAGAATTTGATTCTATGTTTCAGAAAGACTGATTTATTATTTTATTATATATATTACATTAATATAATTAATATATTAATAATATATATTATTATATATTGTTATTTAATATTAATTATATATAATAATTAACTATATATAATTAATATTAAAGAATAGAAGAAAGGATTTCATTAGAAGGTTAGCAAGAATAGAAAAAGAATGATAACAAAGGTTTGTGACTGACTGACAGTCCAGACAGCTGGACTGTGATTGGCCATTAATTAAAAACAACCACATGAGACCAATCACAGATGCACCTGTTGCATTCCA
>JAWMQZ010000056.1:72860937-72888656 GCA_035584835.1 Tangara arthus | reverse complement strand
TGATTGGCCATTAATCAGAAACAACCACATGAGACCAATCACAGATGCACCTGTTGCATTCCACAGCAGCAGATAATTATTGTTCACATTTTGTTCTTGAGGCTTCTCAGCTTCTCAGGAGAAAAAAAATCTTAAGGAAAGGATTTTTCATAAAAGATGTCTGTGACACCAAGCACCAAAAACTGGTGTTTCCAAAGACTCTGGAAGTTTTTTACCTAAGTTTGATAAATAAGGATAAACTTACCTAAGACTTTTTAGCTAAGTTTGATCAACTGTGAAGCAAAGTTTTGGCCTGGGCAGGGCTGACAGGCTGCCTGTGGGACAGTCTCTCTGCTGTTCTCATTAGCAGGAGCTAAAGGGGCTGCAGCAGGGCCTTTCATGTGCTAAAGAGAACTCATTAATTGCTTCATTCTGGGCTTGCTATTTATGGCATTATTTATGAATATTCCAGAATCTGACACTGGGGCAAATTCTAGTCTTAGTTAAATTAATAGTAAGTTAATGGTAAATTTCAAGAAGTGGCTTGATTCACTTTTGCTCTTCTGGATTTCTTCTAATTAAAACAAAACCCTAGCCCACTGCAGGGTTATTCCCCATTATCACAAGTGCATGCACTACACTACACTGCTGTTGTGCACATTCCTTCACAGATATGAAGGGTTTTGCATTGAAACAGGATGTGAGGTGGATGAACACAGCTCCATTTCCCAGACATGAAAGGGAACATACCCAGGCATGCCAGAGGGCGCCCTGGTGAGTCCCTGAGACACCTGGGGGAGAAAGCAGAGCCCCAGCCCTGCTGTAAGCACCAACACATTTTCTCCACCATTTCCTCAGCAGGTAAATTCCCATCAGCCAGGTCGTGCAGCCATGAACTTGGCCCTTGTTTCAAACCCAGAAAATGCCATGCTCCAGGTCACGTGCATTTTTATGGCATGGGGAAATCCAGCCAGCCCTGGGTGACTTTTGGGTTAATTTTGCACAGCAGTTTGGTCTGGAGAGATCTAAGCCCAAGCACTGGGACAGAGCAGCCTCATGCCAGCCAGTGTGAGATGGTGCAAGGGCTGATCTCCATCCCAGGGGACAGGCAGGTTTAGCCAAATGTTACTGAGCACAGGAGCAGCTGGAGGAAAACAGGGCAAAAAAAGGTCTCAGTGCTCCTTTCCCCCTTCAAAACTGTGACAGGATTCTGCCTTTGCCTTATGGGTCTGAGAAAGAGGAATGATATCCACACATGTAAAAATGCAGTGCTTTTCTCTTTTTTTATCCATCTCAGCTCTCTCACCATTATGATAAGGTGTATATGTAACAGAGGGGCAAAGCTGGGGGTGCTCAGGCTCAGTCACTGGGTGCTCTGAAAGGGCAGGACATCAAATCCATGGACAGCCTCAAAAACCTGCCCAGAGTGAGAGCTCATAGGCTCTGAGAGCTCAGACTCTCCTCTCAGTTTCAGCCCAACCTTGTTCAGGCTAAAGCAACTTCTCACTGCATCAGTTTTATCATTTTGTCCTTTTAACAGCGCTGAGATGTGTCAGAGCAATATGGGAGGAAATCGAGGAAACACAGAGACCCCACAAAGTGTGGGTTCAGCACACAGAACACACAAAGTGTGGGTTTGAGCACACAGAACACACAAAGTGTGGGTTTGAGCACACAGAACACACAAAGTGTGGATTTAGGCACACAGAACCCAAACAGTGTGGGTTTAGGCACACAGAACACACAAAGTGTGGGTTTAGGCACACAGAACACACAAAGTGTGGGTTCAGCACACAGAACACACAAAGTGTGGGTTCAGCACACAGAACACACAAAGTGTGGGTTTAGCACACAGAACACACAAAGTGTGGGTTTAGGCACATAGAACACACAAAGTGCAGGTTTAGGCACACAGAACCCAAACAGTGTGGGTTTAGGCACACAGAACACACAAAGTGTGGGTTTCAGCACTATAAAAATTCCTCTCCTGAGGTTCTTCATTTGCTTTGGGCTTCTGTAGTTACCCAATTGAGGCATGGATATAATTTGCTCCTTCTTATTTTGCAGGAGAATATATCAAGTAGATAGGTAAGACAGAAAACCCCAGACAATCAGGAAAAAAATAAATTAATAATAAAATACAATTAGCTGTCCCCTATTTAGTTACTCCCTATTTAAGCCCTGTGTGCTAATTCTTGTGGAATCAGATTTTACTCCGATTTGGGGTCCTGTGGCTTTGGTTTTGCTTGCAGTGATGTGCATCCACAAATGGAAAACCTGTTGATGTACTGGGAAATTCTTCTTTCAGCTCCCAGTTAAGGACAATGAAATGTCATTCTGCTTTCTCTGTCTGTATTTCTTCCCATCACATACTTTTTAGCCATGTTTGCAAAAACTTGGAGGCAATATTGCCACAAATACATATTTAAGATTTGATTACTCATTCTCATCCACTATCATGTGCCAGACATGCAGCCTACTCCAACAGATTACTGTTCTTAAAGTTGTTACAGGAAGGTTAAATAAAATGGTGCTTTTATGACACTGAATATCTTTATGATGTTTTAGCTAAATCATAGGCTGTTTGGGGATGCCACAGCTGTGGCAGGTATTAAAATCAAACTGGCAAAATGTCACCAGTCCCTTGGCCAATTACCATGTTCTGATTCTGAGCAAACCTGCCATTTGCTGTCCAACACCTCAGGAACTCCCTGCCACACTTCCCTGCACGCTTGGGGGCACAGAGCAAAATCAAAACATGCCAAAACTGCTCCAACAGAAAAATCAAAGTCTGAACTGGAGCCACCAAAAATCCTGATTTTCCAAATTTCTGTCTGCTGAGGTTGTTAACCATCCTCTTTTAGGAGCCCTCCTGACTGATTTATTTTGCTCTCAGAGTCTTGGGAAAAGACATGTACCATTCAAAGTGGCTGCTAAGTGTGTGTATATATATATTTACATTTATAAAAATATCTATAGCTATGAAAAAATAATTAAAAATAAGTATGTACCTTCCACAGCAAAAGTAGTGCCACAAAATCAATGAATGACTGATGCTGCAGTCTTTATGGGAGATAATCTCGGAAAACAGAAGAAGAGAAGGAAAGTTGAAAATCTTATTCTTTATAATAGAGCCAGAGCTGGACAGTGATGCTGAATGGGACATTTTGACAGGTTCTTGGTGAATATTTCAAATTTAAGTAAGAAGAATAGCAGTCTGAAATGTTTGCAGGTGTTTTTATTCTACTCGCTGCCTGCTCTAGTTCCTTCTGTTAAAATATACAAATAAATGTTTACTTGACACACTTTAAGTGAAAATGGGATTTCTTTTGAAAGTTTATAAGCAAGAAATTACAATGTAAGTACTTTGAGGAGTTTTAGGTCCCAGGTTTTGCAGAGTAATTCAAGCAAAAAGAAAATGAACTTATTTTAAATATTTTTAAGTCTTTATTTTTTTAGTGCTGCAATCTATTTTTCAGCATGTTTGAAATGTTTCAGGAGATGAAAGCATCTCATTCTTAAATCATTCACATCCCTCTACCAACTTCTTTTTTGTTTTTTAGGTATTCAAGGAAAACCTGTGCTGAAGCTGCTAGCTTTTACAAAAGCTCTGTTATGAAGGTGCTGACAATAAAAAGTAAGATTTTTTTAGATATACATTATTTTGAGGGTATGAGAACAGATTAAAAATTACCAATGGGTGCTTAGACAGTAAAGTTCTCTGCACCCACTTTCAAACCTTTACCTTGCTGTACTGCTGTAAATTGGTCCCAGTATGGACTAAAAACAGGTCAAAAAGATTTAACTCAGGTGTTGTGCTGCCTTCAAATATTTGAAACATATAGAATATGTACCTCCCCTAGAATATGTACCCTCCTTAGCCAAGAAATATAGAAATGTGCTTGGATTAAGAAACTGGAACAAGAGAAACCCTTTTTGCCCCCTGATCTGAAGTCACACCCAGACCTCCATGAATGTTAATGCCAGCTGCACGTGGTGACTGAAATCTGCTCTCAAGGCTCCAGGAGAGATAAAGGATAACCCCACTTTCCTGGAGCACCTGCCAAATTCAGAGCACGGGAGCACAGTGAGGATAATGCCTCCTTGTTTCAGAGCAGAAGAAAATTGGTTTGTGGCCTGGAGATGGTGCTTTTCCCCCTTGGCTGTCACACTTTGGGCTGGGATGTTACAAATTCCCCTCTCTGAAGTTCTGAGGGCTTGAGCACTGGACACCATGAAAGCTGCCAGGGGAGTTGTCACACCCCACACCTTTGGAGTGTTTTTCCCTTGGTCTGCACAGGGAAATAACCCAAAAGGTGTTTTGGCCAGCTCTCCTGAGTCACCCCACCCCTGCATCACCTATGGCAGGTGAGGAGATCCTGAGTGCCAGCTGAGCTCCCTGTCCATCTGAGGAACTGAAAACCCTTTTTAGGGAATGTTCCATTGTACTTCTCCCATCAATAAGAGGCTGGACCCCCTTTTCTCTCATAAACCAGGACAAATATTTCAGCTGGGAACAGCCAAAGGTGAGTGAGCGCTGAGAGCTGCATCACTTCTGGAAGCTTTTCCTGAATGAATTCCACCTGCCACATGCAGATTATTTCTGTTGAATAATGTCTGACCTATTTCCCCATTCTGTGATCAAATCAGTGCTCATTTTGCTAGTAGCTGGGAGGAAATCAGATACCTTTTTGCACAGGGAATCTTTACTTTTAAATACAGTTAAGAGAGAGGGGGAATCCAGCAACAAGGTGTTGACACTCAGCTGGAAACGGAGTGGATGTAACAAAGCTGGGAATTTTAAGATGCACAGGGGATTCTATCTGAGCATTAGGAAATGCTTTTTTTGCTGCGTGGGTGACTGAGCACAGGAACAGTTTGTCCAGAGGGGAAGTGGAGTCTCTATCCTGAAACATCTTCCCTCCAGACAGGATTGTGGGGATGCTGGAGCAGATGACCTCTGGCAGTTCATTCCAACCGCCTTCTGTGCCTCTGTGTCCCAGCACTGCTTTGAAATAATCTTTGGCATGGCACTACCTTTCAACCAGCAGATCTCTGTGTATAGAGTAGACCTTCCTGATTTGCTCTTCTCTCTACTATTTGCCATTTGAAATATCTTTTGCTTTTACTTCACTCTAGAAATCTGTGTTTAAAACAACTAAAATGTAGGAACATCGTTGTGGGGTTCCAGCTCATGGGAGAGAACTCTGTCTCCTCTGACTTTATTTGTGTTGCTCCCCCAGTGAATTTCATGTCCACAGACCCTGCAAGTTCATGTTCAATCCCACAGTTTTGGGAAAAGAACATGTTCTTTATGTCCTTTTAAAAAAGAACATAAAGGGGAAAACATATTCCATCCTCAGTTAACTTTGAAGAATAATCTGTTGCTTTTTTGGAGAGGGCCAGTAACTCCTGCTCTAATGCAGCAAAGATGCATATTCCTACCTACCCTTAGAAGGAAAAACAGGAAGATGAGCAGAGGTAGGGCTGCTGAAGCAAATATCCTTTATTATTTGCAAGCAAATTTTCTCCATTTCCAGCAGCTCACATTGCATTATCAACTAGCAAAGACTTAGGAAACCACAGCTATTAGAGCTATAACTGTAATAATGCCCTGGACTTTCATCCAGGACTGTGAAAACCCTTCAGGAAGGCAGGCTGTGTCACTGGCAGGACCCAGAGGAGGAAAGTGGCGCACACACTTTTTGTGCCTCAATCTCCAGGGTCATGGAAACTCAGCCACAAATTGAAGAAACTTTGGGGTCTTTGGTTTCCAGTCCCCTCAGCTTCCCTTGGTGCTGTAGCTGCATTTACAAACTGACACTGTGCAGATTATTCTGCTTGCTGAGTGTCTGTCCTAGCTCACAATGAATAGGAAATTATCTGTGGAGTTACAAACAGTGGGCACAATAATAGATGATAGCTAATTATGTTTAATAGATCTGATCATTTATTGCTACAGGATGTCAGTGATAAAATTAATTTCAGGAAAGCTGATCAACTTCATAATCTTACAAAACAAAACATATTAGCTACCTATTAGCTTCCTTTCATGGCTTGTTATTAATTTTCTATTGTTATCCAAATGCAGGACACAGCATAACACACAAACCACTCCTTTCTAATTAGGAGAGGTCCTTGTGTTTCAAGTAGGTACAGGATTATTGTCTCATACTGCACAGGGTGAATTTCCAGGGTAAAAGGAAACACTGAAATAATGAAAAAGGGAGAAAAGCAAGGAAAAGAAAGCAAAGCTCCCCAATAAGTAAATAAAAATAAGAAGATACAAAGTGATATTTAGTATTCCATTGCCTTCCAAAGAACCTTTTGTGCTGCAAGTCCAGCGCTTAGATTTGCATTTTTATTTCAACCCTTTAAACTTTTTGGGTCAAAATTATGCTTAGTTGAGGAGAACCTTACACAGTCAGGCCAATAGAAACTCATCTTTTTAAAGTGAGAAATCATGTCTTACAATTCTGCAGCTTCTGCAGGTCTCTATCTATTAAGCAGTAGACATTTTTGATTAAATTCAGTGACATTAATCTAACAGAGTTTTTTCTCCTCTCTATTTTTTTTTTAACTAATGTCTGACAGCTTTTGTAACAAAGTTTTTCAGACAGGACTTCAAATTAGCTGTAATTTATAGCTGATATGAATAAGGAAGTATTTACACAAATTTGCACAAAGAGCTGCCATTCCATGTTGAACATCTCTGCTTGTCCATAAACACCTGGAAATGAATTTAAGGGAGACTTATGAATGAGACAGAAGCTCATAGTGCAGGCTGGCCTGATTTGGCTTTAGTTACCTGATTAAATATCTTTTTACTCCAGAGTGTTTCAAGTGAAAAATGTATTGGTAACAAAATTTGGACAGTTTTCCCATTTATGGTGGAAATGCTATTAAAATTAATCAGCCTTTCAATTTGAAACAGGCTGATAAAAATTTAAATCATGAAAATGCCATTCTACGTTTCGAGTATGGTTCACTTAGCTCGTTAATGAGATCAAAAGGAACCCCTTTTTGTGACACTTGATCATTTGAAAGCTTGTCAAGAACTTCACTCAAAGACCTTTCAAATTCAGAACATTTCTATGGAAATAGTTGTATCTGAGCCAAATTTAATACCTCTGCTCTCAAACCTATGCATTTGCCCAGAGAATAAAGTCCTGAATGGGAGAGGAACCAGCTGTGCATCCCAGAGCTCCTCAGCACAGTGAGTACCTGAGCTGAAAGTCACACACAGCCCAGCACAGGCACACCTGGAGTGCAGTTCCCACCTCAAACCTCTGCATTTGCCCAGGAAATAAAGGGGAGAGGAACTAATTCTGTACCCCAGAGCTTCTCAGCACAGCGAGTACCTGGACCTTACACACATCCCAGCACAAGCACACCTGGGGTGCAGCTCCAGTCCCACCTGCTGCAGCACAGAGCCTCAGTGCTGTTTCTCTAACCCATCACATTTGCTGTGACTATCACAGCACTCCTGGCCATCATTGCAGGGACATTTTATGGCTTCACTGCTCATGAGGAGCAAGCAGAGGTGACCAATACAAATCTTCCCCACCAAGTGCCAGTGTAACTTTGTGTTTCACTGTCAAACACCCGATTTCTGTTATCAGCCCTCTATTTAGTCACATTTCTGTGACAGTTTCACCCCCTCTCCCATTTAAGTGCCTTCAGCACTGTGGAGACATTTCTATTCCTCTCCAAAAGTTCTCCATTTATTGATTAGGCAGCAGTTAATAAGTGTCACTTGAGACAGGCATGTGACCCAGCTGAATATTGTGCTGGATGCTGTGAGTGCCTTCCAATGAAGGGATGAGCCAGAGGTTATTCCTTGGCTTGGGTGGGCTGGTTTGCAGGTTATTCCCTGTCTGGGACAGGGTGATGACAGTTTGGTTGCTGTGTGATACTCTGGGGCAGGAGCAGGTTTGCACACCTGGGAATGCTGCTCGGGAGGAGCTGTTTGCTCAGGTGAGCCACATTCCCTCTGCGACCAGAGGCAGAGAGAAGGGAACAGGAGCCTGTGGGAAAGCAGAGGGGCTGTGGGAGGCCAGGGCTGGCCAGCAGGGAGGGGAAGGGGCCACAGGGACACAGTGACCTGCAGGGCAGCTCCCCTGGCAGCCTGAGCATCTGCTCACCACCTGCAGGGTGGAACCTGCCCCTGGTCCCCTCCCTCGGTGGCACTGTGGGGACACAGCACCAGCCAGACCAGCATTTCAGGGAGCAGCAGCCTGTGGGGAGGGTCCCCAGGCCAAAGAGGGAGGGGTGAAAATCAACATCCCGGGCCAACATCTGGGATTTTCAATCTGTGGATAAATCTGTACTGCTTGCTGTCATAAATTTGCAGCGACAAATTATTATTCATTGTCTGCAGGGTACCCTGGGATTCTTCAAAGTAATGCAAAGTACCATTTCTGGGAAGAATCACAGAGTGCATGGCTGGAAAAAAAACACATCTGAGGAAACAGTTCACGTCCTAAAAAATAAGCCTCACAAACTACAAAATGTGCCATAACTTTGATGAGCATTCACTAAAACCATGTATTTGCCTCAGTTTCCCTCTGGAACACCTTACAAAAGGCTTTCAGCTGGCTCCAAAAAGGCAGGCACGTACCAGAGCGTGTTGTTCAGAGGATTTGTTTATTTTAGGTTCAGTTGATTTGTTGCAGAAATATGCTAGACCCTTAATCCCAGTAGGAAACTGAAACTGTGAGAAAGACAAAGTCTGGCTGACCCCCTGCAAGAACAGGCAGCAAACCCTGCTGAGAAATAGCAGCAGCAAAAACAGAGGGAATTACCACAGAGTTTTGTCTTGGAGGATGACAACTGTTTAAAAAATGCAAGGGCTGAAGGAGCAATTCCTCCCCACCCTCCCAGTCTGCCTGAATTACGTGTGTGACAAATGGGGAATTGAAACCTGCACGAGAAAAGCACCCAGCGTGGTTCTGTGCATCCAGCTCCTCTCTTTTTGAGCTCTTCCCACTCCCCTGGCTTCACTAGAGGCAAATTCTGCTGGCATGTGAATTACATGGATGTGTTTGTCTTATCTGAGCTTAAACTTGAAAAATGGCTAAAGAATTGTTTTAAAATAGGGGATTTTATTTTTCGGTTCACGTGGGATCCAGATTTCATTTCTATAGCTTGTCTTTGCCACGCCTTGGCACATGAACTAAAAACAGCCTCAGAACATGGTCAGGCCAGTCTAAGAAAATGTGTTTTCCTTCCTAGCTTATCCTGTGCTCCAAACTATATTAACAACAAATTAGAAAGCACAGGATCAAGATTTAGGAGAAAGGAATTTTTATCTGCATTCTCAGGATTTTTGGGAGAACCAGAACTTGAAGCTGGTAAGTGTTAAAATGAGTCAGAGGAGAAAAAAGACCTAAAAGAACAGATGCATGAATAAGACTACTAGTAGGCATCTTGTAAGAGAAAGAGAGTGGTAAGCATTTTTCATCTTTATCTGTTGAGAAGGCAAAGAGCAAGACTGGCATGAAACCCACTCTGGAGCAAGGAAAACCAACCAAAAAATTGAAATCCCCTTTCACTGGCATGGAACCCACAAGTAAAAGGGTGGAAAAAAAATTGAATATATATGATCAGATGATGCACAAGAAAATCTGTGCTCAGATTGGTCCACAGCACCAATAGGATTTATAAAAACCTCTGTTTTATCTGATTTTCAATACTCATAACCTTGGTTCCACTTTTTGTCACAGCCAAGACAATATTGGTCTGTCTGCAGCAGGGCTATGCTTTCAAAATTGAAACTGCAAACTTTCAAGAAAAGGTAATTAAAAGCCCTCCAACTAAAATCAGGAAATGTAGACAGTGAAAAATCTTTATGGTGCTAGAATCATCATTCAAAGCCAGTCCTTAAAGTAGCAGGAATAGCATTAAATGTATATCTATATATCTTTTTAACCTTTATACAGACAGCAGGAGCACTGCAGGCTGCATTTGCATTTCATAGCAGGAAACAAAACCATCCCACCAAGATTTGATAAATCATCAGAGGAACAACCAAGTGCCCTCACACATGCACATGTTTTTCTAAAATCACAGAGAATGAAGATAAGAGACACACAACCCAATCTCCATCTCAAAGGTTCATTAACTGTACCCAAGCCTGACTACCTCAAGAGCAGTATAACTGAAATTTGAAATATGGATTTGTTTCATACATTTCTTCTCTCTTTCTTTTTTTAATATTTTTGGACAATTGACTGACCTAGTTTTCAAATCACAAGAATTTTTAAGACAATGCTTGCTACAGTAGTGATGCAGATTTACTTCCATTGATATTTTGATTTCAGGGAGGAAGAAAAGTCTGTCATTCCTGCAAAGCATGTTGAGTAAGATGATTGCTCATTGTGGTTCAACTTTGTTGACTTCTGTGAAGGTATAGCAGATATAGATTTGGACAAGTCAGGTTTTTAAACTGAAACCAAATGAAAAATTTCTATAGGAACCTTATTTTGACAGAAGAACCAATTTCTACAAGAGACACATACACCAAAAAATTCCCATATGAAAATTTAAATTCTAATGTTAAAAGAATATTTTTTTCCTATAGAAAACCAAAATATAACATTTCTTGCTTTCTTAATTTCTTATTTTCTTTCTTATTATTATTTTACTTTGTTTGCCCAAGATTACTGGGGGGAAATGGGTCTGAAAACCAAGCCAGATTGTTTTGAATCAAGTGACTTGGCATGAAACTGCATTTCTTACCAACGTATTTCCCTTGCCAATCATAGCTGCAGCCCCCATTTCTTTTGGGCCAGCCTTCCTCAAAGAGCACAGCACTAAATGGGTTCCACTGGCACATGGCTGGCCTGCAGGATAATTAATTCTGCATTTGCAGAGCACAGCAATGCTGCACTGCCTCTCCATATGGACACCCTAATTGCACTGAGCCTTCCTCCTCTGAGGGAGCTGGGCGTGCAGCTACAGGCCCTGGCCAGGAGGAAGGTGAGGATGAGGATGAGCAGTGGCTGCTGCTCCCGGGCTGCCCTCAGCCCTGTGCTCCTGAAGGGATGGGAGAGATCCCTGAGCTGGGCTCACTGAGCTGGGCTCTCCTCCTCCTCCTCCTCCTCTGACCACTCTTTTTTATTGCTCTGCCCTGCTGGAACCCCCTGCTCTGAGCAGGGGCTGCAGGGCCGTCCCTCAGGTGAATCCAGCCCACCTGGACAGGTCAGAAATGGTCACATTCCCACTGCTGAGCTGGTTTAGGGTTTCCATAGCTGCTGTACCAGCTGGAAGGATTTCTTGTGGGGCTCCCACAGGTGCTGCTTCCCAGCCACACTACACTGAAGGAGAGTTCCTTGCACTGAAGCTGGAGCTGCTATAGCTGGGGAGCTCAGAGGTGTTAAAAGGGATAGATGGCCCTCCCTTCAGGCAAATACTGTGAGTGATAGCAAACCCAGTTTTATAAAGGTCTGTGAGCATCTCCTGCATTCCTCCCCAAAGCCTGGAGTCTCCCTTCTCTCCAGAAACTATCCCAACCCCTCCAGCCCTCCGGGAAGCTCTGTGCCTGTGCCACAAGGACCTTTCTGCTCTCCCAGCCACGGGAGCGTTCCCCTTCTGTCCCTGGGCATAAATAATGTCCATGGTCACCTCCAGGTGTTTTTCCCTGTCACCCAGAAGGACTCTGGGTGTTGGATCAAGTTTGGGGCTCACTTGGCCTGCCCTATGTTCCACCCTTTGTGTCCCTAGCTCTGCCATGCCATTCACAGCCTGAAAAGAGAAGTGTTCACTGGATCTGGCAGGCAGTGCTGAGTTCTTTACTGCTGATTTCCCTCTCTCAGGATCCTTCAGACTTCCAACAGATCGGGCTGGCAGCAGGAAACGTGTTCACACCTTATTGAAGGACGTGGGGGTGGTGGCAGACAGACAGCTCCACAGATCCCTACGTGGGACAACGAGAGAAGCCCCATTTCCTCAGAAAATGACACCAAAAGTTCCCCAGATTTTGCTCATAATATGTGAGTTTCTTTGTACATGCCTGGGACTTTCTGAAGTTTGTGATTGTGCCATGGTATTTTTGTTTTCAGCCAGGAGCTGATGCATCCCTTCAGTGCAAGGAAAATGACCAAATTCCACAACAAAACATATTTACAGTGCCTGGCCATCCTACACATGCAGTTAGACCCATGCAATTATGAATTTGTTAGGTGCTTCCAATATAAAATTAGATCTCTATTAGATTTATATATCCATAAATGTCTGTATGTGCAGATCCACTTATGTAAGATCTACTCTGAGTTTATGAATAGAGTTATGAATAAAGCAAACCAATATTTCCAAACTTTGGGACAGCAGCCCAAAGTTTTTATTGCAAAAAAAAATTTAAAAAAAAAATTGCCAAAAGAACCCTAACCAAAAAAAAAAAAAGCAAAAAAAAACCCAAAAAAACCCAAAAACCCCACAACCAAACAACAACAACAATAACCCAAGAAAAAAAAAAGAAACAAAACTGCAGGCAAATTCCTTAGCACAATTTTTCTCAGCTTCAGACCAGTGAAAGCGTGCAGCACAGCACTGGGGAGACTTGATCAGATGGAGTCATTTGATACAGCAAAAACTTGCTACCAAATCTGAATTTTTTTTTCCTGTAAGTAGATTCTTGTAGTTGAAATAGATTGCAATGTTATGTTGTTTTATTGGAACAATCTACATAGTGAATATTGCAGTTAGAAATTAGTCTTTAAGCAAGAGATTCTCAGATAAATTAAAACGCCTTTTTCCCCCCATTACAAAATTTGGGTTTTCAGTTTTCCAGCCTGAGGAGAAAAAAAACCACGAGTCTCCAGGAATTAATTTCTAATGCAGTTGAAGAAATTTCGGTTCATGATTCATTCATCGAGAAAGAAACAGTGAAAACCTTTTTCCACATCAACCCGCAGCTCCATTCATATTTATCAGGCGGCTCCTAATCCCTTTAATCCGGCCCGAGTGGCTGCGAGAGGGAGAGGTGTGGTGTGAAATGTGCCAGCCACTGGAGCAGCAGGAGGAGTGTGCTCCTGCACAGCCGCCCTCCCCTGCGGCAGGGGCTCGGAGGCACTGCCTGTCTGTCTGTCTGTCTGGCTGTCTGTCTGTCTGTCTGTGTGCGGCTGCACCTCAGCACCAGCTCCCCATGGCACTGCCCAGAGCTTCCTGCCCCAGCTCCCACGGCTGTCAGGTGTGGGGCAGGTGGAGGGGATGCTTGGGAGTGGGAAACCCTTGCTTTCATTATATATATATACATATATATATATATAATTATATATATATATATATATATATACACATATATATAATTATATATATATATATAATGTGTATTTTTATATATATCACGATTATGTACATCGTAATGTTAAATATTTACATATAATATATATGATGAAAAATATTATTATATATAACATATAAAGATAAAATATATAAATGAATTGTAAATATATAAAATAAATATCTAATAAAAGTATTATATTATAATATACTAGTTATATTATAATATATCCAAGAATATATAAATAAATTGTAAATAAAAATAATATTTTATATATATATATATATATACACACATATATGTATATGAAAAATATTATGTATTATTTTAACTCAGTGTTGTTACTTCCCTTAGATTTGGACTTTAGAGGTCCAATGGAGTGGCTTTGTCCCTGTGCCTGACCCTTTACATAATTATAATTATGTATGGTATAATATCATATATTCTTTTTATATATTATATACAAATAAAACTATTATATACATTATATAAAATAATTATATAAAATAATTATATATATATTTATTTATTTATTTATTTATTCTACATTATTTTAAATCAGTGCTGTTACTTCCCTTAGATTTGGACTTCAGAGGTCTAGCGGAGTGGCTTTGTCCCTGTGCCTGACCCATGACCTTTACAAAATTGCAATTTATGTATATTATAATAATATATATTATTTTATATATTATATATAAATAAAATCATTATATACATTATATTATATATATATATATATACACATAATTTTAACTCAGTCTGCTACTTCCCTTGGCTTTGGACTTTGGAGGTCCAGTGGAGAGGCTTTGTCCCTGTGCCCGACCCATGACCTTTACATAATTATAATTATGTATATTATAATATTATATATTATTTTTAATATTATATATCGAGGAGGGGAGAGCAGGGGCTGGTAGGGAAATGTGCCTTTCTTCTCCCCCTGGTGACAATCCCCCTGAAATGTGGAGAAGGAAAATGAAAACTGGGGCTTCATTTCACGCGGCTGTGCAACACCTAATGCTGGTTTGCCAGGGTTGTGTCTAAACTCCACACAAATTTGCCTTCAGCTTTTCTGTGGCCTCACACAGCCAGCTCTTCCCTCCTCCTTTTAGTGCTTTGCTGCTTATACTTTACCAAATTATACAGACAAAGAGTTAGTTTATGCACACTGACTGTTGGCTGGTTCCCGTGCACAGGTAACTTTCCTTTGCAGGTCAGAACTAATTCAGGGGTGCTTGGAGATGTTCCCCTGGTAGCATTTATTGGCTGCTTTTGTGCCACTGCCATTGCTGGAGTGCAAACCCTGGTGCAGCAGAGACAGACTGGTCCTTGCCTTGCCTCAATTAGCCCAGTACAATCCCTCATGGAAAACCTCTCATCTTCAAGGTGCTGCATTCACAAGAAAGGGAGAGGAGGTGTATTTGCTTGCCAGATAAAAGAAACTAATTAGATTAAGGATTTTTTTTTTTAGTTCTCTAAAAAACAAGAAGTGGGTGTTAGTTCCATGTCATGCTACAAAGCATCAACATGGTGACCTCATTTAATTATTCCCCTCATTCACAAAGCTCCTAAGTCCACAAGATTTCTTGTATTTCACAGGGACATTGTAATACTCCAAAGACAAAAGATGGTATTTACAAAGACAATAACTAATTAGATGTCAAAGCTTTCTTTAAAAGATGATCAGCAGAAAATTAGTAGATGATTTTTTCTCAGATGCAGACAGGAAGTGTGTCCTGTTAAATCTGTGCTTCCAATCCATATATCCACTTGGAATATTAGAATTTCATCCATGAGATGGGTTACATTAAGGAGGGGTTGAATTCTGACTGAGGGATGTGTGTTTGTATACTTTGCCATACCTTTTTTTTTCATGTGCGGTAACTTTTCTGCATGAGCAGATTTCCCAGAATGAATGTAGAAATGAAATTTGGGTACCACAATATCAATTAATCTGTATGCCTGCTACCTCTGCTCCTGCTTCCATAATGCTGCTGAAGTTTTTGTTCATGAAGCACAAATTTCTGCAGTTTTCATTGCAGTTCTGAAGCAGAGGCAGAGAGAACTGGAAAATCAGGTGGTACCAGCCAGCACCTTTCCAAGCACACACAGTGTGTGTTTCAAAAACTTGAACCAACAAGCCAATAAAACATTTTAAGACATAAAATCATGGAATCAATTTCCTCCACATTCAAGGTGTGGTTATGGCAGAAACCTGCACGCTGGTGAAATATCACCTATGTTGCCAACAATTCTGCAGCACAGTCACAAGAAAAGTCTTTTGTGTATTATTACATCAAAAGAGCAAAAAACCATCTCTCTCTTTTAGGAGACCCTGTTAGGAGGGCACCAAGAAAAGCTCCAAGTGGAGGAAGCAACATATAATGTGAATAGTATCTTTTCCAGGAAAAAAAACCAACCAAAAACAAGTGTTTGAGACTCAGGACTTGTGAAGTGCTGGTAATACACTACATGCAGATACAAAAGTGCAAAATGCTACGAGAGAGGAGATGATGACAGATCTCTGCTCTTGTCAGCAGAGAGACAGTGACTGTAGCAAGTCATTATCACCCAAGTTGTTACTGTGAAGTGTAAATAAAACAAAAATAGCAATGCAGAAGATTGTAAGATTGTTGATCCAGATTCTGGGTGTTTGGAAATCAGCAACATGAGATTCAAGCGAGAAGCACCTTCATCATAAACTGGAAGCAGAGTTTAGAAGGATGCTGTTTTACCACGAAAAGAAAAATCATCCTGCATCCAGACAGCTTGTGTTAAACCTGACACAGATAATCTAGCACTAAAGACAGTCTAAAGCAGCCAATTCAAAAGAAAAATACCTTCAAGTGGTTCTGAGTAGAACAGCTTTACAGATGAGAGATGACATCAAAGTAGAAACTGTGAAAGAGTTGTTGTCTTCTTGATGCTGAGAATTCAATCACGGTTTACTAATTATACCTATTTCAGTCACAATCTTTCCTGCACAGCATTAGCAGAAGAAAGGCTTAAGCCCATCAGCCATAATACTTCATTCACTTGAAGTTCTGCTGCCAAGATTTAGTTGATGCAGCTACCTGCTGAAAGGAATCCATCCAGCAGAGCACATTCCCCTGCTATTTATTTTTCAGTCTTTAAGAGGCAATGTGGAGCTTATTTGACTTGGGGATGGCAAATTTCAAAGTAAAGAGGCAGATCCAGCCCTGTTTGTTCCCAGGCTGGATTAGGCTCAGGGAAGGAAGGGGCTGGTGCCCTGTGTGCCAGGTGAGCTGCCTTGTAGTGGTGCACTCCAGGGGACACTGCCCTGCTCCTCATCCTCCTCCTCCTCCTCCTCCTCCTCTCAAGGCAGCAGCAGGAAAATCCTCTGGGAGTGCTTGGAAGGGCAGCAGGGAGCAACAGGAGAGCCAGGAGTGTCAGCTGGAGGACACAGGATTTCAATGCTTGGAGAGCCTGCTTTGGCTGCTCCCTCGCTCACCCACTGAAACAACCTTTGAATACTTCAGCACCACCCTGAAATGCTGGTTGTGCACATGGGATTGTTCCTCTGCTTGTGTACAAATGAGTCTTTTGGGTATTTGCTATTTGTTTATCCATCTCTACCCTAAATGCGGAGAGGTCTTGGTGCAGACTGGTTCCCTAAAACCACCTGGGGAAAAAAATCCCCAGTCTATTAAATCCTTGAGGAGACAAAAATAAAGATACCCGAATTCAAAGGTGTGAAGGGGTATCCCGTCAAATCAGGGCAGCCTGTAAGTACCACAGTGGGGAAACTGAATAAAACTTGCTCATTTCAATTGAAATCAAACACAATTTGAGGCACCCAGTATTCACTGAGCTGAGCAGACAGTAAAGGGTACCTGATGTTCCTGAGGAGAGCTGGACACACCAGGCAGTGCTAATTGGGCAGGTCTGTCTGTTTGTTTGTCTGTCTGTCTGTCAGCTGCCTTGCAGAGCAGTGCAGCCTATTGATAGCTGCTGATAGCACTTACTGGAGCACTGATTTCCACCAGAGACTGCATTAATTATGACTTGTCTTCATAGAAACGTTATGAGCACATGCCCAAGCACAAACTTTGAATATTTCAGGCATCAGTGGTCAGACAGGTAATACTGAGACCTCAGGAGAGGCACAAACCCTCTGAACAGACAGGAGCTCACCCTGAAAGTTGCTCACAGCAGAGGACTGGGGATGGGAGAGGCATTGGCTTGCCCATGGAGGTCCTGCTCCTGAGAGCTGGCTATTTGAAAAAACTATGAAAAAACAAGCATGGAAACTTTAGGTACAGAGAAAAAAAAATAAAATTTGGACCTGCTGAAAGGATTCTCAGACCATCTGTCCACATTTCTGTGGGATGAATGGTTAATAAGACACTTGCAGAGTGTGTCCTGTAATTAGCCTGCCCTGGCAGTGTGGGAAGCTGCAGAATGGATGCACTTTTCATTGCATCCTAGGAAATTCCACAAAAGGTCTGAGAGAAACAGTGGAGGATCCAGCACAAGAATTAGTGTTAAGGATGTAAAGCTGGGCACAGCAGTCAACAGGAGGAAATATCTGGGTAGGGGGCATCACTGGCCAAGCCCCACGGAATTCTTTGCTAAGAAATGTTGGAAAAGCAGAAATAAGCTGTGCAGCAAATGTTCTCCATTTCCCAGGAGACCTGTACAGCTTTCAGCTGGTGAGGACAAATAAGACATAATCAATTCCAAATTTCTGCACAGCATCACTGCCACAGACAGCTTCACCTTGTCCTGTGTGTGCAGACTGGGCAATGGATGCAAACGAGCTCCACTTCAATTAGCAAGGCATGGAGCAGCACTGAGACAAGGATGCAAAAGCTGTGCACAGTCTGGTGCCTTTTCCATGCCTCTGGTACTCTCAGAAAGCAGAGGGAAAGCTGAGAGCCTTGAGATGACATGTGAGCAGAGCAGAGTTAGTAACAAACATTATACTATATATACATATATACACTATTACATTATATATATACTATTACATTTTATATATATATATATATATACACTATTATACAATATTAAAGAGATATTATAAGATATTAAAGAAATCTCGTGGCTGTTTGAGATAGCCAGCACACAGCTTTGAGTGATTGGTTAATTAATATAAACAACCTTCACTAGAATCTAATTATTAAATTCTTTCAGGTAAATAATCTTTTAAACACATTTTTCATGTGTAAAAATAACAGGAGCAGTAAGTAGACACAAGAATTGGTTTTTCTTCTTCACTCTGTGCTTTTCTTGGAAAAAAACCTGAGAGAGAGAATTATGTCTCTCTCTGTTTAGAGAATGTGAATGCTACACTGTGTGTACTCCTTCCAGTACATCTTGCATTCTTAGCCAAGGGTAAAAACACTCTTTCTTCATTACTTTTACCTCCGTTTTTCTTAAAAATATTTCTGAATAATAAGTTCATGCAAAATGAATTATAAATACATGTATAATTGCTGGATGGCCATTAAGAACAAAAGCACAACTAGTGAACTACCAGTCACAGAAGAGTTAAATAAAAGTAAATGGATCTAGACTCCTTCCAAAAGGATTATTAGAATTTACATGGCATAGCAGCACGGCAAGCACAGTCCCCTGCCTTGTTCATGGACCTATTTAGCAGAGATTTCTTAAAGGCATTTGCATACAGACTGTAATTAGGAGACAGTGATGTTTCTAGTTCAGGAAAAAGTTATGTTGGGTTTGTTTAAGTTCTTTTTAAATTTAAAATTCATCTGTATTTGCAAGATGCTGCCACAGCTCCTACTGGCAACACTTTTGAGGGTTGAGTTTGAGCCTTGGTGTTGGGTATTCCTGGATATATCCCCCAAGAGCTGGCACAGCCACTGCTGTCAGCAAGGGATGGGGCTTTTCCCTTCCTGTCTTCTCCTGTCCTCTCCTTTTTTCATACCCTGCACCAAGGAAAACTTCTCCAATTCATTGGCAATGCCACCAACTGCAATGTTGAAAATGTCTGAGGGAGGAGCACAGGAAAGGAACGCTCTAAATTCATTCCTAACCTGCAGTAACATTGCTATGAATTAATTTTTAAACCTCTGGAAACATGTCTCACAAGTAATAATGGAAATGCTGTGAAAACCAATTTTCTCACTGGGGGTGGTCTACAGGCCAAATGATTCTAAAGGTGGGATAATACTAGTATAACTAGTCAGATACTGAAACCAGGATTTTAAAATCATAGTTAACCTATTTCAAGACTTAAGTTTCTGCTAGATAACCCTGTGAAATGCAGCAAAGTGTGTCTAATTGGAATTTCTTCAAATTTTGCTGTGCCTGAAACCAAGGGAATTGGAAATTTTGGGTGTTTGTTTTGCATTTCATTCAAAGTAAACTGTCTCACAGCCTAATGTACATCAATGAAAATGGTGTGGCAAAGAAAAGCAGCTATTGAGTGCTCCTCTCCTCTAATTGCTTTCTCCAGCAGGTGGTGAGATTATTGTCTGCTGTAACATTATCTACTGTAAACTACAAATAGCACAGCTGCAACTTAATATGACATCAACATTTAACACTCTCCTGATGTTTTGACTTCTTTTTTTTTTAAATAATTGTGTGAGTAGGGGACAATAGATTTATGAGAGTAAAATTGAATTTAACAGCTACGTAAGTGAGATATTTTATTTTACTTCGTGCGTGATATGTATGCACCACATTATCCTACACAGCAGAGTTTTAACAGGGTATGTTGTACCCTTTCACTGCAGGGCCAAGAACTGAATGGCAGGGCTGTGCTCTCAAATTAGGGTCCCTTGATGTGATTTCTAAATATTCCATCTAGAGTGACTTCCCTTTAGAAAACTTGAAGTCACCAGGATGATCTTTGTGTCCACAGTCACACAAAGACCCAAACCCCAAGAACTGAACATGCCTGCACTGAAATCCTGTTACTCCTTGTGCTTTGAAAATGGGACATGAGCCTTTTGTTAAAGTGATCATTACTCATTAGAACAGCACAGGTTTTAAACTGATTCAGAGCTCAGCATTTCAGCTCTGGGTATGGTGCAAGGAACCATCAAACAGCAGTGACAAGAAAAAGAGATAAAAGTGTGTGTAGGCAGATTAAATATCTGAAAAAATAAAAAAAGTCAAGTTCATGAAGGGCTTATTCCAGCTTTGGTCCCCCCACATTAGTTACCCAGCTCTCACTGTGAGTGATGCAGCTTGTTACTGAGTCACAGGGAAAGAATTGCAGTGACAGAGCTGTCCAAAGCTATCAGAACCCTAAAAAATCCTGATGAAAACTCAGCAACTTAAACATGCAGACAGGCAAATTTCTGTCCTCATTGTTTAGGAAGGGCACAGCTGTGAAATTCTCCGTAAGACACCAATGGAAAGTTGTAATAATTGCATCAAAATGATTCATTACATTAGCTACCATTGCAAGCTTCATTCAAAGGCCATCAGAAAGGATGCAAAGTCAAACATCAATAAGCTGGGAAATGCCAGAATTAAGGCTGTGTGTGTAACTTCAGTTTAGCCCTCATAATGAATATACCCTATAATGCAATCTGCAATTATGTAATTGTTATTTATTATGTGTATTGTTATTACTAACATTATTTTCTGTAGGTTCATTGCCTTGTTCAGTTCACAGCAAGGATTAAGTAAAAGAACGGCTAAAAGGAACAGGATTTGAGGATTTTTCAGAACTTGGACCTGCTGCAGTTGAACTCAGTGACAAAAGTTTTCTATATCACCACAGAAAGGTTCTTAAACAGGACTGTTAATTTTGTTGGGCAAGCATGGGTGCAATAATTTGCAAAAAAATGATGACATTGAAGGGGGACCCCTTGTCCTTCCTGCTCTTGCTGCTTTCCTGCCCCTCTCTGGAGTTATGTGCCTCCTTAATTCAGACAGGCCACTGAAACAACTATTTTAAAAGAGGAGGCATAAACTTTCTACTCTGAAAACAATAATCAGGAGAATAATTACCATTTCCCCACTGCTGCTTTCAGCTACCCCAATAAAACAATATCAGGACACTAATACAATAATAAATATTTGTGAAAACAATAATCAGGACCATTTCCCCAGTGCTGCTTTCAGCTGCCCCAGATTTCAGGAAGGCAAATATCAGTGCCATGCTGCACTGATATTGAGAAGAGCACCCAAGAAATGTGGAAATCCATACAGTGCCCCAGGGCAGGTGGGATGTGAGATGTGGTCACTAAAATGAGTCTTGCAAAGGGTGAATCTTGGCTAAAAAAAAGCCATGTGGTATTTTTGCAAGGAGATAATGCTGTGAGCAGATAGAGGTGAAGTTCTGAGCATAATCTGCTTGGATTATGAAGATTAAATGGCATTTGACATACTTGTGCATATTGCACTGGCACATAAGGTCAGGACGTGCAGGACAGAGAGCATTGTCCTTTTCTGCTCACAGAACCGTCCAGAGGCAGATTTTTTATAGGAGTTATGAGTCAGTAGCCTGGAGAGAGGTGATTGGCACACACACAGACATATTCTGGCTGTTAAACCTTACAGGTGCCTCTTTGGGTGGGTTGGAGGAGCTCTCTGCCTCCCACCCTTCTGTCCCAGCCACCCTCTGCCTTTTCCTTTCTCTCCAGACACAGGGAAAGCTGCAGTGCACATGGCTGAGGCTTCTGACTTTCCTTGCATTCATGAGAAGGGAAAATTACCCCAGAGAAAGGAATTAAATGTTGAAAGGCCCAAGCAACAAAGTCACACCAGTCATGGGTTTCATTGCCTCTGTGTAAGTGGGGAATTGTGTGGTTGGGAGGAGGGTCTGAAAGGCAGCACTGGATCTGCTGTACACTTCAAAGAGAGAAACAAGAGGAAAAATAATGGGAAATTGAGGAGAACTAATGGAAAACATGAGGATATCAGACAATCAAGCCATTGCTAGGAAGGGTGTCCCTGTTTCCCCATGGACACTGCAGCACCTGCAGGCTCCCTGGCTGCTCCCTGTCCCAGTACAGGCCCTGTTAGGAAGGAGGATGGACACAGGAAAAGCAGGGACAAAATCTCCCAAGTGGAGGCTGTAACTTGGATTTCCCACCACCGAGCAAGCAGCAGCAGCAGCAGGAATGTGGGGACACAGCTGCACAGGGAGCACAAAAACCCCACAGGTTTTCGCAGCTCCCTGTTCCCCCAGAGCACTCTGGAAGCCCAGCTCTGGTGAGAAATCAGGCTGCTTCTTACAAGTGTAACTAACTAATTTGAAGTGTCCATTTTTAGAAGATTGGCCTTTGTTTCTCCGCCAGCTTTTCATTTCCCTGCCCATCTCTAACAGCGAAATATGTTTAGCAGTAATGAAAAATAAATAATTCTTAGCATTGGATGGGGATTTTTCCAGGATCATTCCAGTGACAGCTGTGTATAGTCCTAAAGAGTATGAGGGCGTGATTGAGTGATCCAAACAAACTTTTGGGCTGAGACCAGCTGTTATGAATACTTTCTTGCTCTTTTTAGGAATAAAAAGAATCAATGTGTATCTTACACTCAGGCTGAGACTTGGGCTGCCTTTGTTTGCTTTTCATCATGTCCATGCTTATTCTCATTGTTATTGTATTGCTTTCAGCTCCAATAAACAGAGTTGTTTTATTTACAAAAAGCCCAATGCCTCTGGTATCCTTTGCAAGCCCGAATTCTTTGTGACTTGGCATAGCTCAAAGAGCTGCAGTCTGCATTGCTGACCTCACTGAGCTCTGCTGGTTTTCTGCTTGCTGCTTGCATTTCTCAGTGGTGGGGAAGTGACAGTAATATATCTATATAATATATCCATAACTTGAGCTACTGTGCAGCTTTTTCATTCTGCTCTGATAGCTCAGCCACCAATGGTGAGTGGCAGAAACCAAACAGAGCTAGCAGAGAAGAGGAAAAAAAATTAAAAAAAAAAAAGGAGGCATGGCATAAAGTAATAAGAAATGAAAAAATATGGAATTCAGGAAAGAATAATAAAAGCAAATCCTAAAATAAATGGCAGGGATTGATTTTGCAGTGCTGGCTCACAGCCAGGTAACTGTCTGAAAAGTAAAACAAGTGAGGCAGATACACCTAAGGTAAAAATAATGTGCATACAATTTTGAGGAAAGGATGAACTAGAAGAAAAGAAAAAGACCCATCAAGAATGACAGAATGGTGGGACTTTAACCCCCTCAGTGCCACGCTGTTTAGATTCTATTTCTTGTGCTGCTTTTGATGAGAATTTCAATCTTAATTCCTTCTGTCCTACATATTTTATATGTAGGAGTTTAGGATTTTACATTTCCATAACTGTTCTCATTGAAATTTTTTAAAACAACATTCAAAATTAAATGGTCCTCATGTTTGCTTTTTTTTTTAAGCAAAAGTCAATCCTAACATGATAGCCAAATCTAAAGCAACTTTTCTGAGGCTGGAAGAATTCCACAGAAGATGTGAATGTTACTGCTGTTACTGTCAGGAGTAGACTGGCTAGGAAGAAGCAGGCAAAGAAAAATTAAGGTATTCTTCAGTCATAAACGTATCCTTTCCACACAGGTCAATGAAAACAGGAATCATTCCTCTCACACAGGATTTAGTTCCCATTTTCTGGGTGCTGAGTGGCCCCAGTTTTGGTACAAAGGCACCAAATTCCACATGAATTCCTCCCCTGAAGGAGCCTGTGCAGAGACTCTTGTGCAGTGAGCTCTGCCTGCTGTGATTCCTCACAGTGACAAAAGAGGCCAAAAGAACCCCTACAGTCCTGGTATGAAGGAAAAGCTGCTGAAAGCACTGGGTAGTGAAGATGGGCAAACTTTGCCTTTTTTATGGCTACTGCTGCGTATATTTCTCCCCTTATCTCGGCACATCAGAGCATAAACAAAGGCAACCTATCCATTTCCCCTTGGGATTCCCAAGGAAAGTTACCAGGCAATTAGCTTTGTACACGAGCTGCACTGGCAGCAGAAAGGCAGAACCACAGGAACATTTGGTTCCCAGGGATTTGGATCTCCCCAGAGGGGCAGTGCCAGCACCAGGCAGGGTCTGTGCCAGTTGTTGTTGTTGTTTTTGGTGTTCACAGCCACAGCTGGCAGCCTTGGCCAGCATCTTAGGGGTTAAACACCAGCACTGACATGGTGACAGGGCTGGCAGTGGGACCACTCCTGTCAGAACCCAAAATATTCCTCTGACTACCCTAAAAGACTCGAAACCCTAACAAAAGCTCAAAAACCTCAGCACAAAGTCAAAACCACCTGTGCCTTCAATTTTAGCCCACATAGAAACAATTGCCAGCTTCGTGCCAAAGGTTGCAAGCCAAAAGTTTAAATAAAATGATAGTAAATTTTAAAAAGTTTAAATAAAATGATAGTAAATTTATCACCAAGTAAAAATGCAAAATTTTAGCGTTTTTAAAATGAAAGTTCAAAAAGCAAAATAGAAAAATCTAAGCGTGTTCTGTCTTTCTCCTTCTTCTTATCCTCCATCTTCTGCTGTGATAGTAACACTTTTAAATTAGTTCAAAGTAGAGACAAACTGTCTAACATAAGTAATAAGTATTAGAAAATTATTGTAAATAATGTACACGTAGTTTTTAGTATAAAATAATAACACCACCCCAAAGCAGTCAATGTACCATAAACCCACGTGCTAAGCAAATCTCAGCAAGTCAAAGAAAAACAATGTATTAAATAAAAGCAAATAAACAGCCTTGAAAACAAAAGCAAAAAAAATTCTGTCTTCTTCTTCAGTCTCAAAGCTAAAAAAGAAAAAGACTTTCTAACACCTCAAAGTCATCTCAACACCAAAACCCCATCAGACTCCCAGAAGGACACAGGTAAAAGAGGGGTGAGCCCCAACACTTGCAGGGGAGCTGAGTCTGAGGGCAGAGATGTGAGATCTGTGACCTACAGACCATGGGAGTGTTATCAATCCTTGGGAAACCACATCTTGGGGCTTCAGTAATGAATCCTGCACCATTTGCCATCCTCTGTCTTGATCTCAGGGTTCCCCCCCTGCAGCCTTGGTTCCTCACAATGAGAGTGACATTTCTGAGGCTGCCATAGCTCCTGAAATATGTCAGGACATTATTGTTGTAACAACTCATCTCAATATTCTTCCTGTGGGGTCTCCTGGGACGTAGGAAACACTGCCTGGCAATCCTCATTTATTGTCTCCAAAGCAGCAGGGCAAGGCTGCAGCTCAGATATGTGGAGTGCCCATCTTTTGTCTTCAGTGTCCATCTGGGTTGTGCAGTTCAGGGCAGGTTTTGGGCCTCCCTTACCAGTGCCTGGGGCTGGGTTTGCTCAGGGATTTTGCTCGGGGATTTCCAGGGGAGCAGGAGCAGCGTGCCATTTCCCACAGCCAGTAATTGATTTAGCAGCAGTTTAAAGCAGTGCTGAGCATTGCCAGGGATGCCCCTCTGTGGCATTAAATCAAGTTCCTGGAGATGGATGACATGCTAACACCTCCCATCTCAGAGTCCCCAGGGCTGTTTATTGCTCAGCAATTTATGGGAGCCTGGTTGGAGCATCTCAGGCACCTCTGGGGTATGGGGGGAGCAGAGACAAACAGCACACCAACCCCTCTGAACAATTCATTGCACTGCTCTGTGCACAGCCCAGCACAGCGTGCAGATATCCCCGTTATGAATGCTGCCTTATTGAACAATAATCACTGTAATGTTTCAGATATTTAAATCATATTTATAATCACACATTTTAACTCAGCGTCCCCCATAAAGTTCTCAAGGCGTTTTACAGGATGCATAAAGCACGGGAAAACACAAAATTTAAAAATGCAGATGCACCTACCACAGGTGCTGGAGGTAGGCTAATGAGGCAGATATACAAAAGTCTAAGCTGACAGTTTAACAGTTTAAGTAGTGTCTATAATAATTCAAACAGTTTTTAAGGTATCCTTAGTTATAAACCTGTTCTTTAACTAAATATTTGGGCTAGGCTGTATAAGTGCTTATTTTCAGTTTACAATTATGATGAGAAACAGCAACATTTTCTGGTTCCTTATTTAGAATCTTGTGCTTAAAAGCCTTCATGGACCCCAAGCTGAAGGATGAATTGCCAGGGGAGGTTTGCAGTGCCTGCTGAGCAGGGCTGTGTGTCACAGCACCTCTCCAAAGAGGGCTGGGACCCCTGCCTGGCTGCAGATTCCACGGGACCAGGAGCCACATCCTCTCTGCTGCTGTGTGTGCACATAAATTAATCAATTAATGACAGCATTCCATATTCATGGCCATTGGTGCTACCCAGCCAAGGCTCAATTGATTTTACTCTAAAACAGGCCCTGGGGGTGTTCCTGAGCTGGTGAGCAGCACAGCTGTGACATGGGCAGTGAAATGATGATCCTTTAGCACTTTGCATCTGATGCGCACCTGGTTTGCCCAGCGCTATCTTAATTCTGATTGTATGAGTGCTGCTCTCCCTACCAGAGCAGGCAGCAGCAAGCTGATTCCATTTCTCTGATTTACATTCTTTTTGGTAGAACACAGCATCTGAAAATCGAGGTTAAGTTACTGAACTGCCATGGAAGTTTTTTCTGAGGAAAAAGCGTGTTTAATTCTGTGCCTGCTACTGTAGAAAATTCTGGAGGTACTTGCAACTTTCTAGGCTTTTTTTTTTTTTAAATTTTAACATATTTCACTATGTCCAGAAATAATTTTTAATATGTTGTAATGTGTAAAAAGTGTGGGAGGGTTGGTATCTTTTTCTTGATGGCACTATGTGCATGTGTCTATATTCTCATGGCATATTTGTGGCTTGCATTCAAACTATAGATCAATTCTCATTTCTCTGCCTCGAGACATTTCCCTCTTGTTTGAAGTTAGAACTTAAAAATTGGGATAAAGTGTCAGGGAACTTTAAATGAAAATATATGGTATTTTGAGGTCTGAGGATCTCAAAAGCAGTGCTTCAGAGTTTGATGGGATATAATTAAGGAAACAAACAAAAAAACCCAAACAGAAGCCAAAAACCTTCTGGAAGAAATAGAACAGAGAGAGTTCCTGTGGTGGGAAAAGAACTGGCTAATCACAGTGTCTGTGGATAGGAGCAGATTTGGAGGATTCGTGATTCTTCGTGATTTTTTTTCTTTTTTTTTAAGACCATAATTCTATTTTTGCAAACCACTCATGTCCTGGGGGATGACTAAGGGAACCCAGCAAGCTCTGGGCCATCTGCTTTGGCCAGTGCTCCACAGGGCAGCCCCTGCCCTGGCTCTTTGTGAGCAGCAGGTGAGGAGAGCTGGCCAGTCTCACTGGATAACCAAGGAGGCAAAGGGTGTGTTAGTCAGAAGGGGTTTTTATTATTATTCTTATTATAATATTAATTAATAGAATATTCTTATATTATTTATTCTTATTCTTAATATAATATTCTTATAATTCTTTCTTTATTATTATTATTATTTTATTTTTATTCCTTAGAGCAAAGGATAAACCCACCCCAAACAAGAAGATGTTTTTACCAAGCAGAAAGATAGCACAGGCAAACAAGTC
>JAWMQZ010000056.1:72839586-72855916 GCA_035584835.1 Tangara arthus | reverse complement strand
GGATGGATGGATGGATGGATGGATGGATGGATGGATGGATGGATGGATGGATGGATGGATGGATGGATGGATGGAGTGTGAGTAGGATTTCACATCTCACAAAGCCTCCTGCCTCTCCTGCCCATCTCCTTCCCCACCAGGACTGAACTGTTCACCCACACTGCACTCCTGCAGCTATGGGGAACTTTTCATCAGCTTTGCCTGATTTTTGCAGTTATTGAGAAGTTCTGTGCTGAGATTGCTGGAATTTTTTGCTTGCTATCCCCAGAAACAGGAGATGAGAAGTAAAGAATTTATGAACAGTGCTGTACAGATGGCCGGACTGAGGAACAAGCAAGCCTTGTGCAGAGCCATGCAGTGCAGCATTTTCACAGCCATCTCCAAGGTTCCTGATCCTGGGACCAGCATGGCAGCTCCGTGATTGCACACCACAGCCTGGGGCTGTTCTTTGATCAGGGTAAACTTTTGGCAAGCACAGGTTGTGCTCCTGTGCTCCCCCAAAAGTGGCACAGCACGTCCAGCTGTGACAAACAGGACCCAAGGTCACAGGGATTAACCTAAAGGACCCTTTCCAAGGGGACTATCTCAGATATTTCTAAAAAATCACTCACACATGGACCAGAGGTCACCCAGCTCCCTCTGGACCCTTCCCTCTGCCCCTGTCTCTGGTGACACCACGAGTTTGGTGTCTGGGGAGAGCAGTGACAGCCACAGGAGCACATCAGGGAGGAGCAGAGGGTGTGACACAGCTCATGTCTCCTCCTCTGAGGTGCCTCATGCACTGCCATCCCTCCACCCAAGGGGTGGAATATTTTTTCTGCCTGACACAGCCTTCATTTCAACAGATTTCCAGACAGGAGAAGCCACATTTGTGCTGTGAGCTACAAGTGCCAGGCTTCTGCCTGGGCAGACGTTCTCAGGGAGATTTTTGAGATCCAGACACAATTTCTGTCTTTTTGTCTGGAGCACCAAGAGTCTGGAGGTGCCACGTTGCCATGAAGCAGAGCAAATAGGTTATCAGGGGCTTGCCTCACAGGAGCCATGCAGAACGGACTTTGACTTTAATGAATCCAGGCAAAGGATGAATAACTGAAGCTCTAAGTCTCTGGGGCACCTACTTTTCATATTTTTGCTTCATCTTGCAGGAGCCCAAGTCCTGAACCAGGAGAGCATGGAGAAGGATCTGGAGCACAAGTCCTGTGGGGAGAAGCTGAGGGATCTGGGGGAGTTTAACCTGGACAAAAAGGGGGCTCAGAGGGACCTTCTCACCCTCCACAAGTACCTGAAAGCAGAGCCGGGGAAGGGCTGGGCTCTGCTCCCAGGTAACAAGTGACAAGATGAGAATAAACAGCCCCAGGCTGCACCAGGTGGGGTTTGGATTGGACATCAGCAGGAATTCCCTCCCACAAAGGGTGATCAGACAGAGGAATGGGCTGCCCAGGGAGCTGGGGCAGTCACCATCCCTGGAGCTGCTTGGGAAAGAGGGGATGTGGCACTCAGGGCCATGGTCAGCTTGGCATGGTGGTGCTGGGTCACAGGCCTGAGGCCTGTAACCTGAGGCCTGTAACCTGAGGCCTTTTCCTCAGGCCTGTAACCTGAGGCCTTTTCCAATCTCATTCTCTGATTCTGTGATTTTCATGCCAGGATGCTGTGACAAAGATGATTTTACCTGAATTTTTAAATATATATATTTTTAAGAGGACCTTTCTGCACACCCCTGCAGCCCCCAAAGGACAGGCGGGTCCTGTGTGAGGCAGGAGCCCTTTCCTCGTGCTCCATCTGGGCAGCACATCCCTCCTGTGCCCAATTCAAGGTGCTCTGGGGTCTGTTTCCCAAACCACTTCAGTATGAAAAACCCCCCACATTTTCTCATATTTCCAGGACATTCACCAGGAGAGGAAATCCCATGCTAAATTTAAGCATGAGATCCAAGTGGGCACTGGCAGAAGATGTACACAGCACAAATGGAGTTCTCAAACTGCCAAAATTACCTCCACTCCTTATTTTCTGTGAGTCTGGCAAACACAGACCACGCTCACCTTACAAATATCCACGTGCATGATATATTTTAAACCAGGATTTAATTTTAAATCTTGGTTTCTGGGTAATTCTGGAGCATCATTGCAGATGGGCACTACATTACTAAACAGCCAAGCTGGAGGCTCCCTGCACAAGAATCACATATTAAATCTATATGTGATTTACTGTAGAATTTTTCCTATTAATGCACATTATATTGACATTTACTGTGAGAATTCATGCTTCATAAACATGGAATTGTTCTGTTTTCTCAATTTGTGCCAGTTTCCTATAAATACAGAAATTAGGTAGCTATCACCAAAGCTATCTGATAGAATTCAAAAATAGATAAACAAAGAATAGCAATGCAATTTGGTCATTAAAATTCTAAAAAAACCAAACAAAAATATATCTGCCCATTATCCTTTTGATGATTCTGGCCTTTTGCCTCAAAACCACCACTAATTTTGGCTGGCATAAGAGGAGCATTTTATGAATCCTACCCAATGTTTGCAGCACTGAACTAGAAATGCCAGTCAATAACAGCTCATTATCATTATCCAGATGAGAGGCAAATTAAACATGGGAACACTATTGCTGCTGCAATGTAAAGGTTGAAATTCAAAACAGCACAAGCAAGGAAAATCTGGGCTAAGACTGTCTACACAAACCCTTAAGGGTTATCAGGGCTGGATCTAAATTTGTATTTTTACTCAACACACTGGAGCACCCTTGCAGGCACTCAGCACACCAGGAGAGCCTGAACTTTGTGATAATTCAGAAATCTTTCTTTGGAAAGATCCTTTTGCTGCTTAGGAAAGCTTTGAGATGGAGGCTGTGCCTCCATTGTGAACAGGGCCCAAAATACACAGGAGACATTTCATTTCCCTTGGCAGCTGAAGCATCCCTGCCCTGACAGAAATTACCTGACAATTCAGGACATGGAGGTGTCACTGACATTGCAAGGAACATGGAGAAAACCAGAAATTACTTGGAGACAGAGTTTAATAATATTATACCTAAGAAAAAGAATTAATTTTACACCAATTAAACTAATTTGGATATGAGACCACATTTTACAGAAGTGTGAATCATGCAAGGTTACGACCAGAGTTTTTGGGGCATAAATACCATACATTTATTAAAAAATATTAATCTGTTTTCCCCTCAATAACTTTACTTGCCCTGATCATAGGTGGTTAGAATTCTGTCTGGGTGCACATGTGTGTGTATGTAGCCATGCATTTCATAGGCAAGTTTGTTTAATTTCTTCAATCCAGTTCTTGGACCTGCTAAATCTAGTGTGGATATAGCTGTGTTGGTTTTTTTTAGTCGAGGTTTTGGATAAAATCCATTTTTCTTTTGAATAACATAATCCAGAGGTTAAAAAGTCAGTGGTAGTGGGCTTGCTTATGGCAAGTAAGGGAAGTGTTAATGTGAAAAACCCCTCAGATTGGGCTATAGGGTAAATCTAAATAAAAAAGACAGTCAGTGTAAGAAATGACAACACATCACTGTGGAAGATGGGAATCAATGCAGCTCTTTTACATGACAGATTTTCTATTCAGACTAAATATATTCTGTCTTGAGCATATTGTGTATTGCCCTGACATCATTTTGCCTTTATTCACATGCTGTGGTGATGCTATCTACAGCATATAGACTCCCATTGACAGCATTTTGCCTCTCCTCAGATCACAACAGTGTCTCTGCAGACATCCAGTGACATTGTTTTGCTGTGTTTCCCTCTCTGACTCACAGTGACACTGGCTGCCATCTCGTCAGCCTCCATCCCAGCAGGGCTCTGCACCAATTATTAAAAGTTGCAGCCAGGCTGCAGGATGCTATGATAACACAACTTGGCTTCTGGAGGATCACAAAACGGGACTCTCTAGGTATTTATAGGTGTCTTAATTTGGGAATGCTTTACCAGCATAATTAGTGGGACAACCACAATTTTACTCGTTCAGATGGAATTAGTTGAGTGCCTGGAATTTTCATACATCTATAACTGTGTAAAACTCATCTATAACTGTATAAAATATATAACTTTCCCTTATTTAATCACTGTCAAGTCTTGCTGGCATGCTTAGGCAAAAAGAAACAGTTGTCAGCATGAGGTGAGACCAGGGAATCTGGTGAGTACCAGTGCTATCAGCCACACCAGGTGAGTATCTATCAGTGTTATCAGCTGCACCAGGTGAGTACCAGTGTTATCAGCTACACCAGGGATCTGGTGAGTACCAGTGTTATCAGCTACACCAGGGAATCTGGTGATTATCAGTGTTATCAGCTACACCAGGTGAGTACCAGTGTCCAGAGATCCTGTGGTCAGTGCTGCCAAGGGCACTGCAGGATGGAATCTCTTCTCCCAGCTGTCCTGGCACATCTGCCCATGCAAATGGATGGATGGAACATAAGCCTGGCATTGCACTGCAACAGGTCTGCAAAGCACTTGGTTTAAAGGCTTAAGGTTAATTTTGCAGCATCTCACTGGGCCCGGATATTTCTGACAGCTCTGGGATCCCTTGTGATATACTGAGGGAAAGTGCAGATGTGGAAAATGTGAATTTAGTGCCTGCAATGCTATCCTGTTATCTTCTAACACGTGTGAAGTGCTATCCCAGCTCAGGGATGCGTGCATCCACGGGTTAAAGAAAAGCTCACATAATTTGGTTTTGAAAAGGCTTCTGGGGTTTGATAATGCATTGCCTCTACCTGGTAAACAGAAAGCTGGTGTTACTTCTTCTTATTTTCTCTAAGCAAGGAGGCCTTTTCAAGGCACAGAAACCATTTATCTGTCTTAGTCAAGGTGATTTCCATACCAAGGCCATTGTCCCTGCAGTGAGACTGTGATTATGTGAAGAGTAATTGTGTGTGTGCATGTCTGTACACCTTTACATTGTTCCCAGATAAAATTAATGAAAAAAGCCCACAGTGAATACAAGAAAATGTGCTTTTCCTGCCTTTCAGAGAGGTATTAGTATCTACTTCACATTTTAAAGAATTTCTATGCTGGTGAAAGCTGTGTCTGTCTGTCCATCCTTGCTGAGCCAGAGTGCTCCTCATTCCGTGCAGACACTTTGCTCTGTGAAATGCAGCCCAGACTGAGGCACCACCATCATCAGGAGCAAAATACAAACTTGTCATGTACAATCCTGACAGCAGAATGGAAATGCTTGAAAAGATGATTATCTATTGAAATATATATAGTCCAGAGGGCAAATGTTCATCCAACATATTGACAGCAAACACGCAGCATCTTTCATGAGTGCTGTCTTTGCAGTTCCCTCCGTGGCTCTGGATGTCTCAGCATATGCACAGGGCATTATTTCTCCTATCAGCCCAAATCCTGACACTGTCAAGTGCCATTGCTCTGCAGACTTTGCAGATGAAGACATCTCACAGTGGGTGACAGCAGTGCCTGGGATTTGTGTTCTGCACGACACTCTGCTAAACCTAAAGTTCAAATGAAATTTGTTTTGTTGGTTTTTTTTCTTTTTTTCTTTTCTTTTTTTTCTTTTTTCCTAGAGCATTTCCATTAGCAAGATGGTGCTCTTTTAGTTCTTTTCCTAAGACAGCCTGGAAAGTTTTTGAATTAACTTTTCCATACAAAAGCCTGAAGCCCAGATGAAACAACACTGCACAGTAGTGGCTTTTTCTTTTGCTGCAGCCACATGTAACTGTGGCAGAAAATGATTAAAACAAAGTGAGGCTGTCTGACTTTAAAGTGGGTTTAATTTCTTTATGAGCTTTTTCTAGCATTTGATTCATAATTATTTTATTTCGTGCTCTCATCTTATGGGAACTTGTCAAAAAGCTTTTGAAATCTTAATAAGTAGGTTCACAGGGTCTTCTTTGGCCACAGCTTTCCTAACCTTTTCAAAGAAGACAGAAAGCCTTTAAATTAAGCTGATCTGAAGGCAGCTAATTTTTGTAGTTTCAGAAAATAACTGTCTTCTGTAGTTTGGGCTATTCTTTCAAATATAAACATTTAAAAAATTAAAATGGAACAGCTTTAAATGCAATCTGTGTTTACTTATACCAGTTAATAAAATCACATAACATAACTTGGTATTGTGTTAATGATTTATGCTATATGCAAACCATATTAATTGATGTTTGACACTGCTGTAGCAGTTGCTGTGCAGCCCAGAGGAAGAACAATTCCTGATTTTGCTAACACAGTATTTACCAAAGCTGTAAAAAACCCCTTTGGAGACAAGAAAATATGAAAGGCTATTCAAGAGGTTAATTTGCTTTGGCTGGAATTGAAGTGCATGAATTTGGGCTCAGGATGCCATGGGAGAGAGGAGCTTGGGGGAGCCCAGATCTGTTTTCATGCAGCTCTGGGAGTGAATCACACCTCAGTAAAGAGAGGGGAGCAAAGCTGATGTTTGTCCCCTTTAGATATCACAGAAAAAAATCAATACATTAACCAACAACTTTTAAAATTAAAAAAAAAAAAAAACAACTTAAATTAACAAACCAAAACCACTACAGACCTTAAAGGTCATCTTGTTCCTTCCTGCCTGCCATGGGCTGGGACACCTGCCAGAAGAACAGGTTCTGACCTGGCCTGGAATGGGGCAGCCACAGCTGCTCTGGGCACCCTGCCCCAGGGAGAAATTCCTCCCCATATCCAACTCAAACCCACTCTCACAGGGAGGAATTCCTCCCCAATATCCAACCCAAAACACCATTCTCACAAGGAGGAATTCCTCCCCAATATCCAACCCAAATCACCACTCTCACAGGGAGGAATTCCTTCCCAATATCCAACCCAAATCACCACCCTCACAGGGAGGAATTCCTCCTCTTTCTGAAGTAAAAAATATTACTAATAAAAAGAAATCCTAAACCCAGGTGCAGCAAGATAACAATAGTCACTTCAGAATAGACCAGTATCCAAGTCACAGGAGCAAAGGGGTAGGGAAACTTTGCACACCAAACCCCTGAAGAGTGTGGGGGTCACCTAAGCCACTTTTCAAATGCCTGTTCAGTTTTGATGCCACTTCCTGCAGTGTGGATTTTGAGCCAGCAAGAGTTAAGTAGGCTTCTCTGAAATGCAGTGTGAGCCTCATTTAAATGCACACTTGTGCTGAGCAGGGCTTGAGAGCTCCTGAAAACCTCTGGTAGCAATGATGTACCCTGACCTATTACCTTAACAATTTTGTGTGCCCCACCATGCAATTCATGTGTGGAACCACTGGCAACAATTACAGGAGCACTGGGTGAGATATAAACCATGCGGTGTGACAGCTAAATGGCAGTTTTGTTTATCTTGAAGAGTCCTTATTTAAAAGCCTCTCTGCACTTTCTTTCTGCAGTTGTCACACTCAGCATCCACTGGGATCTTCAGCCGGCCAGGGGCTGCCTGGCACGTTGGACTTGTTTCAGTTCTTAGAACAAAAGGATAATGCCCTTTTAAAGTATAATAATTCTCTGTAAGGACACCAGAGTGTGCCATGGATAGTTCTGGTGGGCAGCTTCCCACCAAACGTCTATTGTTACACCTGAACACACAGGTGCATCAGTGCATCTGGCTGCACTGTTCATTGACTGCTGCTCAGTATTCTCCTGCCAGCCCATCTAAAGACTTTAGGAAAAGGAATTGCCCCAAACCATGCTACCTTATACACCTTGTATTGATTGACTTCAAGAACATTTAAGCAAGATCTGTGTTTTACCACCTAGACCTCAGAATAGCCAGCAGGGCAGCGGGAGCAATGGCTGTGGTCCAGGTGAGGGACAGCCCTTTGAAACCCTCTAATTTTAGCACCACAAACAACCAAAGTGTGCCCAGGAAACTCCTGTGTGACAGTTCTGGCTGAATGGCACAGCCCTTCCACAAGTTAAAAACCATCCATCTACATGTTGGGTTGCCAGAATATTCTGGGTACCTTGAGCAAGCGCAGATTCCTGTTTGTGCCACAGAGCACCATTATCCCAGAGGTAAGCACACCTAGAAATCTCCAGCTACTCACTGTTATGTGTAAAGTACTGGTGGTTTTCCTCCCCTTTTGTCAAGGGCTCTGCAGCGTTAGCAGATAAGGATTTGGCATCTCCAGAGATAAGACACAGACCTTTTCTAATTCTGCTCAGCTCTGTGTTCTGTGGCGAGGAGTAAATGAATTTTGCAGCTCCAGATCAGAGACCAGGTGAGTGGCAGCAAGACAACCACAGAATTTTTACATCAAGGCATTCTCGCTCTTTAAATATGCACTCCATGAAAAATGCAAGTGCTGCCTTCAGAGCAGTGATCCATGCTTGCCCAGATGTCCTTATCTGCATCAGGACATGTGAGTGTCCCCAAACCCTCCTGTTGGATATTTGCTGTGTGTTCATGGCCTGGGACTGCAGCACCTGTGCAGGGCAAGGAGGAGGCAGCCCATGGGCAAGCTCTGATTAATCTGCATTAAACCACAGGATGGAGCTGGAACTTGTGCAGGCACATCAGTGAGCATCAACCAGCCTTGTTTCTGTGTCTGGGGTGAATGTTCAAGCGGAACACTTGAAATCTCATCCTATTGGTAATATCCCTTCCTACAAGTAAGCCTCCATAGGGAAAAAATGTCCCTTGCTGTTCTAAACCTCATGGTGCCTTCCTGGGCCATAACAGAAAGCAAGAAAAAGAAATGCAGTCAGTAGATGAGGAAGTAACTCTGAGAAAAATGCCCAAATAAGATGGACAGACAGAGGGAGTGACAGTGAGCTGCTGGGCACACTCAGCTCCTGGGGGCACTGATGGAGCTCCCAGCCCTGGTACCTCCCAGGCTGCAGACACAAACCTGTACCTCTCCAAAAGACATCTGCTTTAGCTCTCAGTCATAACTTCAAGACACACATTGCTCAAGCTCCCTTCCAGAAGACATTGGTTCCAAAGAGGTGTGGGTTTTTTTTGGTTGTTTTTTTTTTTGTTTTTTTAATTGGTTTTATTTTTTTTTTGTGTGTGTGTGTTTTGTTAGTTTTTGTGTGGGTTTTTTTTTTGGAAAAAGGAGACAATTTTTTTTTGTCTGTGGGGCAATGAGAGCGAGCGAGCTAAATAAATTAATTTGAGAAACAAATTGTGTTGAGGGCACAGGGGGAGCTGATAGATAAGCAGCCACGGGAAATCCATCTGGAGGGAGGACAAACGAGCACAACTTGACTCTCATGCAACCCCTGGTCTATTTATAGGGGGAAGAGTTGGGAAATGAAGTACCTTTCAACAGCACTTTAAGTCAACAACCAAAATGAATTGCCTTCGCTTTGAAACAGCAGTGCTGGTGCAGGCAGCACAGGAACAGCCAATTTCACACTCCCAGCTCTGGCCAAACCTGGACAGAACAAGCTGGAAAAGGGAGATGGAGCCTCAGCCCCTGGCTCCTGCCAGCCCCCAGCCCTGGGACAAACCAGGGGCTCACATGGGAACTGAATAAATCACTTGGTTCCTCTGCCTTTGCTGAGCTGATCTAATAAAGCCACAATTGCATTTCAACCCCCTTCTTCCTATTGTTTAACTTAACATTTCTCCCTGTTTAACTTTTCCTATTGTTTAGCTCTACTCTTGGACTGAAGGTCAGGAAACCCATCATCTTTTTGGATTTTTCTCCCTTTGCAGAGGTTGGTGGCATCCCTGCTCTCTGAGTGCTGCCGTCTGGGCACTTTTTCATTCACCAAGACGTTTATCCCCATCCAATGTCCTAGCTAACAAGGAGAAGGGCTGCAGGGCCAGCAGCCAGGACGTGGGATCAGCCCTGACCTCCAGCCCAGAGGGCTCAGAGCTCTGAGCTCCATTTTCCACACGTGAGGGCTGAGCCCTGCTCATGCCAGCACTGTCTGCAGCCCAGCTTTACACTGTGGGGTTTTTTCTTATATTTCTCTTATATTTATATTTCTCTTATATTTTTCTTATTTCTGCCGCCTGAGGAAACACGGGCTGGACACAAAATAAGATCTTTTTCACTTGACTGTTCACTGAGATCTCTTTTGATTTCCCCCTCAATCTGCAGTGGGAAGGAAAAGATTGTCTGCCAGCCTAAGCCTACCTCGGATCCACCAAGGAACCCTTAAAATAAATGCTGGTAAACATGGGGTATGTATGTGCTTGTTTGTATGCTGTGTTTGTGAGAAGTTTTGAATGCTCTCCCATTGTTTGTAAATATTCTATAGAACTCATCTGTTTTCATGTATTAATTTGTATGTGTTCGTGTATTTCTGGTAGCAACCTGTTTTATGGAAACATTTTAATAAAAATCTGTGAACATGAGGAGAAGTAGAGCACAATACAGATGCACAAACACTCCCTGCATGACTCTGAGGAAAAAAAAAAAGTGTACAAGGAATTCACACATCCTCTAAACAGAGAAATGTATCAACCAGAAATGCTGCAGGGGCTGAGTGTGCAAATGCAGGCTGAGTGTGAATGGCTCTGCTGTCACCCAGGTGTCCCTCACACCAGGGACAAGTCAGAGGAGAGGGAGAGGAGTGAGGATGCTCCAGGTGAGCCCTGGGATGCAGGAGGAGCTGGCCCAGCAGCCAGGGCTTTGGAGGGCAGTGCTGGGCACAGGGAGGTGACGCCCCAGCAGTGCCACCCCAGGGGGACAGCCCTGCTGCTGCACCCTGCTTTCTCCCTTGGGCTGGGTTTAATCTGGCTGTCACACTATTTCCAGGCTCACTGGGTATCCCATGTCTAAATGTTGAAGATTGCAAGGCAAGGTATTTTCCATTACCACCTGTAGGGCAGATTACCTCTGTCAAGGGGGCAGTTTGCCTTATCTCTCTCTGAGTGACCACATTCACACCTCCCTCGGGAGGGGACACCTGCTGATAACAGCTATTGAATGTCACTGCGTGGCTGATAAGAACTGTAACATCTCATTGTGAGATGTGAGCCCAGAGGGAGGAGCCAAGCGTTGCTACCCAGATATAATCCAGAGGTTTTGAGACACCAGCACGGTTTTTCTCCACAGGATTCCCCAGAGGAACAGCAGCTGCCTCTTCCACTGGATCTTCAGAGGAAGAATACAGCCTTCTCTACAGGTCCCCCTCACTCCAGCAGAACCACACCTGAGACTCCAGGAGGGCTGAGCCACAATTCCAATGGGACTGCTGCCAACACCCTGACCCACAGGGTGTCAGGTTGGGTTCTGACTCTGGCAGTGTTGTTCTACTGTACTGCATTGTTTATTGTATCCTTTTTTTTTTTTTTCCTTTCCCTATTAAAGAAATGTTATTTCCTGCTCCCATATTTTTACCTGAGAGCCCCTTAATTTAAAATTTATAGCAATTTGGAGGGGCGGGGAGGGTTTACATTTTCCATTTCAGGGGAGGCTCCTGCCTTCCTTAGCAGGCACCTGTCTTTCCAAACCAAGACAGTTTTGCCCCTTGAAGGAGCCACAAAACTCTGTTTGAGAGGACATCATGGTTGAGGGAGCATGTATGGCACTGCATTGCAATTACCATGGGCCAATAGCAGGGGTTAGGGGAAAGTGACCTATGGGGTTACAGAGAGATAAGCTGGGGTCCAAAAGATGGAATGGAGGGGCTTCTTGCTATTTCACTGTGACATGGCATTTCCTATCTTTAAGCCTCTTCCCTCCACAGGACCCTAGCAGGCCCAGAGCCTGCTACAGCTGAGAGGCAGGAGTGCTGTGCTCAGTGTCAGGTGTGTCCAACAGACATGCTGCAGGGTGTGTGTCCACCCAGCCAAAACCAGAGTCACACTCTGGCCACTGGAAGGCAGCTTGGGCTATTTCCTGGTGCTTCGGCAGGGAGTGCTGCTTAATTTTGGCAGGGAGGAATGATTCAGCACGGACAGACACAGACAGCTGCCTGTTCTCACCATCCCCAAAGCAGACAGATATGAGACAGCTCGAGACCAGATAAACCCAATAGTCACATTAGCAGGGCACAGAGCCCAAAGCAACATGCCAAGCCTCTCAGTTTATTCCTACACTGTTTATACATGTTTATAATCTTTAAATCGTAGCTCTCTCCCATATTGAAAGATCCCAAACAGATGCAACAATAAACTGAAATTCAAGACAAACAGATTGTGAGGCAGAGAGACAGAGCACATTCATTTGTGGTGAATCACAAATGCTGAAACAAAATAAATGAATCAGTCCTAAAGAGTCTAATTAATAAAGGTTAATTTATTTATCATCCTGGCTAACCTGATATCTCTGAACTCATCTAAATTAATGCAAAATGAACAAAGCACAAAAAGGGCAGCAGTAATTGGAAAGCCACAGTAGATACACTTTCCAGAAGCTTCGTTTTCTGCTGCATAAAAAGCATCCCAGGTTCACTTGGTCAGGTGCACAACCAGGCTGGTTGGCAGCAGCACAATTAAAGGATGTTAATGGATTAACTCTTTCTGCCTTAGAGATCTGTCTTCTCTCCTCTTTATCATAAAAAACATCAGGACCCAGCCTGTCCCACACATAAAATGATGTTTCCATCTTGGCCAATGTGCACATGGAAATGGAAATGGAAAAAGGCTCCCAGCAAATCCAGCCTGGGACACTGACTAGCTGAGAAATTGTTCTTTAATAAGCTTAACCACAAAATCATTCCACTGTAACATGCTACTACTTTTATATATCTGTATTATCCCCTAATTTACAGATAAAATTCAGCCTCTGGATTAGCAGAAACCTCCTTGCACTTGCTGGCTCGTGGTAATTGCAATGCAGTGCCATACGCACTCCCTCAACCATGATGTCCTCTGAAACAGAGTTTTGTGGCTCCTTCAAGAGGCAAAACTTAAAGAAAAAGGATTTTCATGGTTCACAGGGATGAAATGATGGAAACACCACACTCCAGGCTCAAGGTGCCCCATTCCTCCCACCACCTTCCTACACGCACATCATGCAACAGAACTGTCCAAGAGTTCAATAATACCAGAAAGAAAATCTAAGTTTTGTGTTTTCTGTTGCATCATTACAGCACTTCGTCTTGTGCTGGGTAAATCCAAGGTTCCCACAAGGCCATTAGCAGATTTTATTTTGGGGGCCTCACAAAGTTCTTCCCTTCCAACTTGGCTCCTCAGTGTGTGCAAGACTGATTTTTAATATAATTTAACACAAAAAAAAAAAATTGCCTGATGTCTACAAAGACTGTTTCATGTTGCTGATAAACAGGTTTGTTGGAGATATCCTGATATCAACCTTTTCAAGCCCTTCCACATCCAGTTGCATCCCCAGGAGGCATTTCTGTTTTCCATCATGAGGGAAAGATGTGGCCACCACTGAAAAGCTTCCGTATCAACCCACAAAACATGGCTTGAAACACAGAGTAAATAAATAAAGCAGGGGCAAAAAGTAGAATCTGCGATTATACAGCAGGACTGTGGTCATAAGGTCACTAATTTTTTTTTATTTCCTTTTTTTTTTTAAGCCCTTCTGTGCTGCTGTGCCCTGTCAGTGACTGAGTTTCATTTCTAAAGGCATAAGTGGCTGTCACTTACAGAAATACCCATGGGAAATGGCAGGGGAGCATGTCAAAGTATTCCATTTCAGATGGGCACAGGGTTTTTTCATCACTTCTTCCCCTGACAATTCTTCAGCTGTTAAGGAACTCCTCCCTCTTTCAGAAGACAGAAGAAAGAGATGCTCAGGACTGTCTTTTTCTGATTTTTGGAGTTAAAGATGGGTTCCTGCTATCTGAGCAGCCCTGGGAGCTGTGATACATCACTGGAGGAAACAGCAGAGCAGTTCTGGGATGTTTTAAAGGGCACAGCCTAACTGAACTGTAATTGACTTTCACTCATTGATCCAGTATTATTAGTGTTTGTTTAAAAATCAAAGGTTATTCAATTTGAAGTTATTTTCCTGCTTTCAGGGGCTATAAATGCCATTTAACTGCGCTAAATTTGATCAATCCACCAAAACAAAAAAAAACTTTTGAGTTTTTCTTGTAGTAATCCTCTCTTCTTCCCCTCACTCCAGACAATTTCTCCATTCCCAAACTCCTGTGGAGATTTCATAAGCTCCAGAGCAGCACCCACGGGGCTTTGGCTTCTCCATTGTCATGAGTTCCACCCATTACCACCCTCCAGCTGCTAAATGGGGAAGACCACCGTGGCTACAGGTTCTAGATATGGTCAGCAAGATCCTTCAGAAGGCTCTGGATGTGAAAACATCCATTTTTTCCACATGGTTCCTGCAGGTAAAACAGCTCCAGTGGTGCTTTCTGTGTTCATGGGCCGGGGCTGCTGCCACCAGGAGGTCCCAGGTTTCCATCAAAGGGTAGAACTCTTTGCCATTTAATTTCCACTGGTCCAGATCACTTTATTATTGACATCTTGAAAGAACAGACATACCATGGCCTGAACACCCAAGTGGCTTAGTGAGAATCCGTTTCCAATTGCTTATTCATTCACTATTGCAAGGCAAAGAGTTCCAGATATTTCATTTGATGATCATTTAAACCTTTTTTTTTCCAAATTATTAGGTAAATAACAGAACACACAGTTTAAATACTGTGTACAATTCCATGATAAACAGGCTTTCTTGGGACAGAATTACCATTATTAATCTCAGTTCTCACCTCAGGCTGAGACTGACGAAGTCAATGTCTCCTTAAACTTAATCTTATAAGAAATTCATTCAATATGCTGGAACCCCTGAGGTTTGAGTCTTTAGGACATGAAGTTTTCATAACAAAAATTATAGTGATATAAACTTCAATTTCCTGGTTTAAAAGCAGTGGTTTTCATATAAGTGTATGACTCCACCTGGGACTTGAAGAAAATGGTCAAATGCTGCAGAAGAAAAGCTGTGAGCCACAGGCACTGTCTAGAGGAAGAGTATGAAGCTCCTGGAAAGTTCCTGTGTAAAAATACAGCCAGGTATTGAGCATAATTGGTACTAACAGGTATTAGATCCCAGAGCAGGGACTGGTTTTGTTTGATTCTTCACAGTAGTCAGCACAAAAATGCCCTGGACCTGAGGCACAACAGCAGTATAAATAATATCAATAATTTAGGCACTGACCATATGGGAGCAGACCCAAAGCTAGAGCAAGATGAGTGGATCTGCTGCAGAGGAGGGAACTGTGCCAGCTTGTGCTGAGGAAATGGCCTGAGAGCTGATCCTGTTCGTGGGGACCAGATGGTGGTTCATCATTTTTTTCTTTTTTTTGTTTCCCCCATTTAAAGTTTCTCAGACTGGCAAGGGGAAAAGGGAGAGAGGAGTGGTGTGGTGCAGCAGGTTGGTGGGTGGTGATGTGGCAGGGGGAGGAACCAGGAGCATTCTCCTCCATTTGTGGAGTATGACATGGAATGAAACAGCACTGCAGGCTAACCAAAGTTAGCCCTGGATGGGAATATATCCCTGCTATTGGGTGGGAGCTTTTTCATGTTCTGTTCCACTGAATCCAACAAAAGATCTGGCTGATTTACTCCAGTTATGGGTCAAGTCCAAGTCTCCTACACATCCCTGCTGTGCCCCTCCTCATTGGAGCTCTGAGGGGAGTGCTAACGAGCTGTGAGCCCATCAGCTCTCCTGCACGTTGCGCCACTCTACCCACACTTCCCACATGGAAGCAGTGAGTAAACTACCACACTACTTTACTCCTTTCCTTTGCTTTAAAAGCAGTTTCACTCAAGTTGAAATGTTGAAGAGCAGCAACTCCACAAAATGCAATGGGTAGATCAAGAAGCTATGTAAGAGCTCCCCTGTATTTTCATTTTTTGGAGAAAATTAATAAGCTCCTGAGCAGGCAGCAGCACAGAGGAGGGAGTTTTCAGAAAGAAAAGCTCAGTGGCAGCTCTGGCAGGCAGCAGCTCCCCTGGAGAGCTCTCCCAGATATGGGTGCAGGAGCTGTGGCCGGCAGGTCACCGACAGTGCCACGTGGGGCTTGTACCTTTCTCTGTGATCATGTGTGTGCAGCTGTGTGTGTGCGCTCAAACAGGCCCACACTTCCAAAATCTCAGCCAATGTCATGGATTGGGGGTCTTCAAACGTTGTATTCTGTCATTTATTTTTGCAATGAAGTGAAGATGTCAATCCAGCCAAGGTTTGCCAAGGAATTGTCACCTAAGTGGGTTCTGTGAAGGCACAGATGTGAGAAGAGAAGGTGCTGAGGAGACCTGAGAGCATCTTCCAGTGCCTAAAGGGTTCGGGGAACTGGGGAAGGACTTTGGACAAGGGCACAGAGTGACAGCACAAAGGCGGATTTCTTTAACTGACAAGGAGTAGGTTTAGATCAGAGAGTAGGAAAAAATGTGCATGAAGGATTGCCCAGAGCAGCTGTGGCTGCCCCTGGATCCCTGGCAGTGCCCAAGGCCAGGTTGGACAGGGCTTGGAGCAGCCTGGGACAG
>JAWMQZ010000056.1:72815335-72839486 GCA_035584835.1 Tangara arthus | reverse complement strand
TAAAATTTATAGCAATTCAGAGGGGTGGGGAGGGTTTACATTCTCCATTTCAGGGGAGGCTCCTGCCTTCCTTAGCACACACCTGTCTTCCAAACCAAGACACTAAATTAAAGTTTGCTGAGCACTTTGAGCCCCTCTCATGAGCTGTGCTGACTGCCAGGGGTTATTGTCCCTTTCCTGCAGGTGTATTTAACACAGTTTTTTGCTGCTGGCTGCACACACACACACACACACAGAGATGTGCTCAGTAACAAGGCTGGCCAGCAGCTCAGAGCTGGAAAACTCCTGGGCTGCTCTGCAGTTCCTGGGGGCACAGAAAGGCTTTGCCGTCTTTCATGGCACCCCTGGGTGTGCCCAGGCTGCCCCAGCAGGGCTCTGCTTCCTCCCTGCCCATCCCTGGGAACACAAGCAGAGACCTTTTCCTTGTTCCTGGCCAGCAGGGTGATGTGGAAATCCCACATTGCCCCAGGCACAGCCCCCCTGCCACAGGGGAGATTCCTGCTGTGCTTTCCACATCTCCCTCTGCACCTGGAGCTGGAAACCCTCCCAGGGAAGGGGGGCAGTGACCCTGAGGTTCACAGTGAGGGGTGTTTTGGAACACAATGGCAAATTTTGTAACGAAACGCCAGAGCTGTTTACACTTCAGAGAAAGTTTTGGACACGGTTCCACAGCCAAGGTTAACAATAATGTTTTGGGTGCAGGAGTCGTGGAATAAGTGAAAAGTTGGCTCAGAAGTTAATGATGAAGGATGGGGAAACAAAGAAAATACGTGATATGAGATGAATTATGGCAGGAGGAACTGTAAACTGACCAGAAACTATTGCATGAAGACAGAGAAGACTGCAATCACATCAAGGCTAAGAGATAAATACAAGTCCCTCAGCATGCCTGTTTCACATTCATCTGTGTGTGCCCTGAAACACTGGAGTGAAAAAGAAAAAAAGAAAGGGAAGGCCAAGGCTTTGGTCAGTATAAGTACATATCTGTTTGAAAAAAAAACAACTATTTGAACTTTTGCCCAGAGCTCAGAATGAAACCATCTGCACCATTTACGAGCTTCATGCAGTTAGGTAATATTTTGGTTTGTTTTTCAATTCCTGGGTGATAACAGAGGTGATACATGGAGTGCTCTACATCCCCTTGTGCCACAGCCCACGTCACAGTTGGGACAGCCACAGTACCCAGAGCGTCCCCACACAATTTCTGAAAGCTTCACCCCAAACCCAGGAACACCAAACCTCCTCAGAAGGCTTCAGGCATTTGCCCACACAGAGTAACACCATCCCAACTTCAGAAAGCTTCACCCCAACCCAGTAACACCGTATTTCTTCAGAAGGCTTCAGTCGTGTGCACATATAAAATAACACCAAGCCTCTCCAGAGGGCTTCACCCCAAACCCAGTAACACCAAACCACTCCAGAAGGATTCACCCCAAACCCAGTAACGCCAAACCACTCCAGAAGGATTCACCTCCAACACAGTAACACCAAACCTCTCCAGAAGGATTCAGGCCCCTGCCCACACACAGTAACACCATTCCAACTTCAGAAAACTTCACCCTAAACCCAGTAACACCATATTTCTTCAAAATACAATAACACCTTACCTCTTCAGAAGGCTTCAGGCCCCTGCCCACACACAGTAACACCTTTCCACACCAGCAGGCCGCAGCATCTGCCCTCCCTGTCCCTCAGCCCAGGCTTTTGTGCCCTGCTGCTCGTTACTGTTAATGCTGCTCACCTGTGCTGCACAGCTGGGGCCAGTTAGGGATAATGGGCACAGCCCAGCCCAATCAGCACTGACTGGGCACACCTGTGCTCTCCCTGCTGGCCCTGGGGAGCAGGGCTGGAGGAGAGCAGGCATTGCCCATCAGGGCTCGTGGTGCTCACACACCTTTGTTCCCAGTGTTCATGGTGCCAGCTGAGCTGAGGGGTTTTGCCTCCACTGAAACCCCCAGCTATGCACATTTACACAAATTCTCACATCAGGTCATTTGGGGCCCTCTCACTGCATCTCAGGTCCCATCATCAAAATAACACAGGGTTTGTGAAAAACTGTTTTAAAAAATGTTAGCTTTAAAAGGTAGAATAGGTAGGTGATTAAAAACCACTCCACCCCCCACCAATCCACTTTAAACAATAACTAAAATGCCTTTGGAAAAAAAAAGAAAAGCGGCTGAGAATGTAAAAAACTTCGTTTCTTTGTTTGCCATCACACAGGATGCCATTTTGTTGAAGGAGTTCAATCTCTGCAGGCCAAGGCACAAGTTCTGAGGTCTGTAAGTGCATGGGGACATTCCTGAGGCTGCTGGAGCCCCAAGCACCAATCATGAAGGCAGGAAATGGTTAAAAGAGTGACAGCCAGCAGTGCCCTCCTGCATGATGCTCAGAGGGGATGAATGAAGCCACCACTGCCCGTCGCTGAGTCATGGTCACTTGTGGAAAAGCAGGAATTGCTGTGCAGTAAAAAGCCCTGCAAAGATGTTTGGTTTTGGTTCTTTTGGAAGGTGTCTGTGGAAGGGCAGGATATCTGAGACACAGGGAATGTCCCTTTCCAAACCTACATCCTGTTCCTCTCAGTTTTGTCTTTTTCTCTCCCCCAGAAGAATCCTCACAGCACACAGTCACCTTCCAGCTCTCACTCAGGGAAAATGAAGCGCCCACAGCACGTGTCCCTTGCAGCAGGATTAACCAGGAGTTACTCCATGGTGTAAATCCCATCCAGGCGAGGCCAGAGGGATCTCAGAGTAGCAAGGAATGTGACAACAGCAGCTCTCATCCAGGGACTACTGGTGGCCCCTGCCCCATGGCTTTTCAAAGCCCATGTGGAGTCAGGCAGTAAAATAAAGCAGCAGCCTTTCCAGGCTGTGTCTCAGCATGGTAATTCTACTACAGCATTACTCCAAGGTCCTCTGAGTAGCTGCATTTAATAATGCTTTCCAGCAAGGTTCCATTTATAAACACTTCATTATTAATAAAGCATGGCAATTTGTAGCATGCATAAGAATTATTTATATTCATGTGCTAAGCAAGCCCATAGATTTAATAATATTGACGTCTTGTAGCAGGCGTTGTAACAGCTTGTCACAGCATCATCTGTTCAGCATTTCTTACTAATGCCTTTCATAGCAGGCCTCAGAATCATTTGTTAAAGGATGCAGCTGCATCTATTAAGCCTTTCATAAATATGAATAGCACATTTTCTAACATGGCACCATATATTAAATTATTACTGGGTATTCTAACTGGAAACAGAATTTCTCCTTCTCACTTTTCCCCTTTCCTTGTTTCCTTTTTTCCTCTCCTTTTCTCTCCCTGTTCCTGGTGAAAGCCCTTTGAGTGCTGCTGTGCACAGTGCTGTGCACCCTGGACAAAATGCACAGGTTGTGCTCTGCACAGTTCGCTTTTCCACTTTATTCCACTTTATTGCTATTCAGGCAATTCCTCTTTTGGGGGTTTTCCCCTCTCCTTTCCTTCTTCTGCCAAGTAAGGTAAAATTGTAACGCACTGAAATGTTACTAAAGATTAAATTCTTAATTGTGAATTTCCTTGCTTTTCTAAGTTTGCCTCAGATCCTTAACATTTTAAATGCATTTTTTTTAAATGGGAATTTCCATGCTATTTTAACTCATTAGTCATGGGCTATCATTTTTCGGTGTAATTACTGTAATTTCATCAAGTGACATAATTACAGTAAATACTTTGAGTAATTACTATTCATATGGAAAAAGATATCTGGAGGTGTAATAATGTCATATAATAAAATATTTATGATGTGTAAAGACAAATTATGATGACATATTTATCACATAGTGGCGTGACAACATTCCATACTTGCCTTGGGTGAGGATAACGACACAAAAATAAGTTTCAGTGATGTCATCTCTTGGTAACATTACAAAGAGTTGTTCAACATCGAGGCACAGCAAATTCAATAACTTTTGGAAGGTGAATAACGTTCCCCCAGTGCCATTAAGGCCAGTGGGGTTGATCTGCAGCCAGTTGAGTGGTGAAAGGATTTATGCCTCCCTCAAGGTGGTCACAGTGGGGTGTGGGAGGAAAAGATTTTCAGCAGGTGGAAGAATCAGGAAAGAGGAGTCTGAATTCCTGACCTACCTGAGCTGCTCTGGACAGAAGAGGCAGGATTGGGAGTCTGAATTCCTGACCCACCTGAGCTGTTCCTGACAGAAGAAGCAGATTTGGCACTGGTTTTACAGCCCCCATTTCTGAGCCTGGGTCTGCACCTGCCTGCTGGAAAGGTTTCCTGCCTGGGGCAGCAGCTGAAGACCTGAGCTGCTCCAACCAACAGGCAATTGGGGCTTGTCCACCTGTGTGCCTGAAATCAGCCAAATTGTTACGTTTAAATCACTGTGAATTCACTGCAAAATGATGCTCACCCTGCCCCTGACCTTCCAGAGACCTGAGCACAGCAAAGAGCTGGGAGAATGAAAATTACACAGCAAAGAGCTGGGAAAAATGCAAGTTACACAGCAAAGAGCTGGGAGAATGCAAGTTACACAGCAAAGAGCTGAGAAAAATGCAAGTTACACAGCCAGGTGTGGCAGAGGAGCAGCACCTTTGCCCAAAGAAGGGAGTGTACATTTGCCCAAAGAGGGGGGTAAATTTGCCCAAAGCACAGCATTTGGCATCATTTCCCTGGGGTTTCCCTGAAGAGTTTCTCTGTTCCCAAACCCAGTTGTTTCACTTTTTCTCTCTGTCCTGGATGGCTTTGTTAGGATTCACAGAGAATAACACCAATTTTGCAGAGTTTTTTCCAGGTTTGAGGAAAAGAAGAGGGGGTACATTTGCCAGGCTGGTGGGGCTGTCACCCTGGGCCACAGCAGAGCCCATGAGACAGGCTTGGAGCAACAAGGGAAATGCTGGCCTCAGATTTGTGGGCAATTCAGTACAGCTGTGTCTCTGTGTGAGCCAGGGCCCCAGGAAGGAAAAAACAGCAAACAAGAAGTATATTTAAATATAAATATATATTTATATATTTGTCTTTAATTTATAAATTTAAATTTAAAGAAATTTAAATTTTATAAATTTAATTTACATTTATATATTTAAATATAAGTAGTTCAGCCCCAATATGAATATAAGTTATATTTATACATTTAAATATAAATAGTGCAACCCCAGTTTGCCCAGATAATCCAGTTTCTGAGCCTTGCTATGTCAGTGTGCCCCCACGCTTGCAGCAGCCTGTTTAGGACACCACACACACCTGATCTCTGTGAGTCCTAACAAAGCCATCCAGGACAGAGAGGAAAAGTGAAAGAACTGGGTTAGGGAACAGAGAAACTCTTCAGGGAAATCCCAGGGAAATGGTGCCAATGCTGTGCTGCAGATATTTGGGATTTGCCTCCTGTTAGCATCAGGTGTCAGCAGTGCCATTTCCTTGTGCAGCAGGGAAGCAGAAGACCTGGCTGCTAAGGTTGGAAGCAAAAACAGCTCCCTTTTTGTCAAAAAGAAGAATTCTGAAGATCTGATAGAATTTCAAATCCATATTGTCTTTCTCTGGCTTCAGCTTAATAAATTTGAATGGCATCATTAAGACACAAAGCGAACAGCTAATGCCACTTAAAAATAAGTATTGGTGTATCATACACACACAAATGTTATCATAAATACCTGTCATTTCTACTTGCATGAATTCACAAATTGTTATTTTTTAGAACAAACTACTGCTTGGTTTACAGACCTGCAGATGTTCTGACTGGAGTCAATAACCCAGTGCACTATGGCCACTGTTCAATTGCTTCCAGAGCCCCAGGCTGAGCTGGTCTTGTAAATCTTAAGCCAGATCCTTGGAACTTGCAGACAAATCCAAAGACCAAGACCAAAAAACCAAAAAACAAACAAAAAAAAAAAGAAAAAGAGAGAAAAAAATTAGAAATCAGACACTCAAGAGAGAATATTCTTGCCAGTAACATGACAGAGTCAAGTTAATTCAAAGTGATTCAAACAAGAGAGATGATTTTTTTTTTTTTTTTTAGGATATTGCTGGCCAGTTCTGCATCCTGAATCTGATTGACATATGATACTACTAGGCTGAATGAAGACATTTTGCACATGTTTTTGCTTTAAAGAGCAATTGCTAGGGGTAACACTGGTTACTCACAATGTGGAGACATGCCAAACTGTTTGGAGTTGTTCTGAATGAGAGTGGATTGCTGGCTATCTCATGCTTCAAGGTTTGCAGGACTGGGTGCATAATTCAGCATTCCTGGCACCACCATGTGAGCACATAAACCCAGAGGGCTGGGGAAATAAATGGGAAGGGGGCCCAGGTTGCTACCAGGTGTGCCAGTCACTTCTGTGAATGGCATTTCCACCACAGGGACTTGAATGAGCTCCTCAGCAGACTTCATGGGAAGATCTTTGACTTTTAGAATAATTTCACCACAAAAAGCAGTGTTTTGACATACATTTTTGACAGGGGTTTTTGAACTTTTTTTTTCCTAATACCCATCTCTTTTCACTGCTACCTTTAAACATTTTCTGCAGAATTTAATTAGTTTTTAACAACCTATACCTTTTAGAATATACTTTCCACATCTGGGGATTTTGGAAAGATTTTTCTGAATGGAAGCTCCCCTGTCCCATGAAGTGCTGATGCAATATCGAGAGCAATAGCAAATTAGTGCATTAACTCTTAACAGCAGCCTGACTCTGTAGAGGCAAGCTTGGGTGGGAAAGTCCTTAAATCTGTGTCAGGATTGAATTCCTCCTTTTGTTTGTTTGCTTGGTTTTCAGGCAGCACATCTGATCTTCCTGTTCAGCCTGTTCACACTTCAGAGCAGCTCCAGGTTCCCTCAGCATCCCTTCGCACCAGAGAGCTGAGCAGCAAAATACTCCCCAAGTTCTGTGAAAAAATACCAGAACAAAGCAACAAAACATAAATCAAACCCAGAACAGCTCTATTTGAACAATCAGCCTGTTCATTAGTGCACATGACAAGTCTCCCTGCATATATAATATATAGATATATATAATACCCTGCACCAAAACCAGGGAGTGAGAGATAGATGGGAATGCCCTGCACCAAAACCAGGGAATGGAGAGATGGGAATGCCCTGCACCAAAACCAGGGATGAGAGATGGGAATGCCCTGCACCAAGCCCACTGCTGGTGGCTGGTGCCCACAGAGTGGACATTGCCAAGAGACTTGGGAATAAATCCAGGTCCTGGCAGCAGGCAGTGCCCACCAGGCCAGGAACACTCGCTTCTAGTCCTTTCCAAAGTGTGGTTTGTTAGCTAGCTACTGAAACTTTAAGGAAGTCTAAGTGCCTGTAACTGAAACAAGGCAGAAGTCTGTTTCAATAAACTTCAAAGTGGCATTGAGGGTTTTTTATGCATTGTGTTTTGTGAAGGCATTTGCTTCCAAATTGTGTTAACAAAAATATGTTGTTTGACAGATATCATCTCAGCAGACAGGTTGCCTAATCTGTTTTATTGACAAATTGACTTATTATTTGATCAACTTGAATATAGTCTTCACGATATACTTCCATTATAAAAAAGTACATGGAACAGAGAATAATGTGTTTAGTCCATCATCTGCTTTCAGCTGTCATTTAAACATTGGTGTGTCTGTGAGGAAAGAAAAAAGTTATCCAGTTGTTTTGATCGTGCTGTCAGAGCTGTCTGTATTGTCTGGGGGGAATGCCCATGTAATTTCTTCCTCCTTGATACGATAATATCTTGACCCTCCCCATTCAGTCAGAAGAAAGCAGGTTACCATGGCTCTACCCACCACCTACATGAAGTTTCACATTCTATCAGGAGAGAAACAAAGCATCTCTGGGAGCCACAATCGCTTATACTTCACTTCCTCTGCCTTCTCTTTCAATGGGACCAGGAGACAAAGTGAAGTTTAAAGGTTTCCTTTACTGCAGTCAGAAATGTTTTTTTTAAAAAAAATTAAAATTCTAAGCTGTTGTGTTGCTGTCTTTTCATTAAGGGGGGCGAGGGCGGGCTGTTGATTATATTTATTTTTAAGCCAATAAGTTCCACTTGAAAAGTTTTGAAAGTATAAAGAGCAAAAAAGAAGTAAGATCCAGATGAATTCAGGTAACATGGCAGACGTGACAGCTTTGAGGGCGTTCCTCAGCACATTGTTTGGGAATTGTATCCTCACCTTTGATGCGAGGAATCCTGCTGATCCCTGCCCTGTGGGCCTCATCACAGACACTGATTAAACCTGGACCTACAGAAACAACCTGCTCCCTTTGCCTGCTTGCTCCTGAAACTTAACCTCAGAAATAAATTCATACTTGGGAGCAAGGCAGTCACTAGAAAGAATTCCTCCATTTAGCCCATTTCTGGGTGTCAGTCCCAATTTGTCTGTTTGCAATTACACTCACAGTAGGTGGATCAGCTCCACCAGAGATAATTAAACAGACCCCGTTTTGTGATAGAAAAATCCCTCTGGATTCCAGATAATTACCAGTATTGAAAATCTTAGCCCTTTAAAATCAAATGGAATAGACTTTTCATTGGGAAAGTAAATGCACAAACTGAATTAAAAACCCCCTTAAGTTGTCAATACAAAGGAAAATTATTTTCTTCTTCTTGTTTAACTCAGTGGGTAAATATATCCTTAGAGGGAAGTTGAATAGGCTCTTGATGCACAAAAGCTGGATTTTGGTAAAATGAAGCCCCTAAAAGAAGCCCCAAATCCAAACAGTTGTGTTAAAAATATGGGAGCTCTAGAAGTGACAAGGAAATCAGCCCCTGAGCTGTCCCATCCCTGCCTGGTTTAGCAGAGCACAGATCTGACTAATGGAAACCTGGCCACAGAGAAAAAAAAACCAAACCCAAACCACCCACAATTTGCTCATCTTTGGGGTTTTTTCCTTCCTATTTTTTTAAACTGCAGACACTTAATGCCATGCTTGTCTGAGAGCTTTTCCTGTAGCTAATAATACTTTGCACCGTAGTGCCTTTAATCCAAAGATCTCAAAGTGCTTTGCAGGCATTAATGAATTAAACCTCATAACACCCCTTTGAAGTAGGCATTATTATAGCAGCCTTAGAGATGGGCTGAGTAATTTTCCTGAAGTTGTAGAGCAAGTCCCTGACAGAGTCAGGAATAGCTGCTCAAGCCCTGCATCTCAGCTGCTGCTGTAACCACCCTGCCATCCTCCCAGATTAGCTCCCTTAAATCAGTTTCATTTTAAATAATTACTTTCATTTACTGACTGTGTTTAAGCCGTATCTCTGTTAAATACAAGGGGAGGCACTGGTTTATCCGTGCTGGGTGAGGCATTCCGTGCTGCGGGAGCTGTGCTGATGATGTGGAGTTACAGTGACACAAATCCCCGGGTGGGGATGCTCTGGGGGGCACAGGAGGGGCTCTGCAGGGCTGAGCTTGAGCCCCATCCTCAGGCAGCCCCACTGAGCCCTGCACAGGGCTGACACCCACCTGAGCACGGCCTGAAATCACCAGCAGCACCACCCAGGGGTGCTCACTGCACTAAAGAGGGGCCCTGTGGTTGGAATCACCAGCAGCACCACCCAGGGGTGATCACTGCACTAAAGAGGGTCCTTATGGTACAGCTGTGCCCTTGCCACACACATCTGGGCACACACCAGCCCTCCTCCCTCCCTCCTGACCTTGCTAGGACTGAACACCCAGTGGGGATTCAAACCAAGCCCAACTTCTCCCAAAAAGCCCTTCAAACTCCAATTGCCACGCAGGGCTGGCAGAGTTTGTGCTGATTCCTGCTTTTAATTGGGATGTACCGTTCCGCTGTCCTTTAGGCCCAGCTCTACGGGGAGTCTCCCTGCTTGAAGAGTTTTAGGTTTTTGTGGAGAGCTGCATTTTGGTGTGGCTTTATCCTCTTCCTAAAGGCTTGGCCTCCCGAAGGAAGGGGTGAAGGGCATGCCTGGTTTTGGTCTAACTAACATTCCATGCTGCCTCTGACAGCAAGTTTAGGAGCATCCGGAAAGGTAAACAGTTGGAAATCTGCAAATAACCAACCCCAAAACCTAGAAATTATTAATCTCATGTCAAGCAGTTCTCTCTGAAAACCCCTCTCACATCCTCCTGAGCCCTGTGGAGCTGAGCCTGTGGGGCATGCAGGGCTCTGAGCAGCATCTGTCTGTGCTGGAGGACAGCTCCATGTGAGCTGTGCTGCTCTCCCTGCCGCCCTGCTGCACACACCTGCTGCTCTGCCAGCAGGAAAACCACCCAGCACCCAAAAAACCACCCAATACCCGAACACCCAACACCCAAACCCTGACCACCAAGCACTGGCTGGTCCCTCAGGGTGTTGGGTGCAGCCAGGCAGCCCCCAGGGCTGGATTGCCAAGTGGCCAGGCCAGATGTGGGCTGAGGGGAGGTGGGAGGTGCACAGCTGTGTGTGGGCACTGGGATGAGGGCAATGAGCAGTGCCATAAGGGCACGGCTGCAGTGTGAATGCAATGTTTGCATGGCTGGAGCTCCAAATCCCAGCTGGGAACCTGCAGGGTTTCTCCTGCATGGCCCTGGATCACATTTACCCACCAGACAGGAGCACCCCGGAGCTGCTGCAGTGCCCGGCTGGTCCGTCCCAGGGAGGGAGGGCAGGCTGTGCTGCCCCCCAGCAGGGATGTGCTGCAGCTGGGGCACAGCTGGTGCTCACAGGGCTGCCCACACACCTGAGCCAGGCCAGGGATGCTGCAGGGCTGGCTTCTCTTTCCTGGCTGCGGTCAGCAAGAATCCCTGACTGCAGCGCCCAAGTGCCACTGTAACACCACAGACACCACAGCAGCATCCCCGGGCCTGAAATGAGCTACTCCAGCTCTCTGGCTGGTCTCAGGCAGCAGATTCCTCAGATAAATATGTTCAAGGATTGTCTGTCCCTCTGCAGAGCGTGCTCTCCCCTGGCTGGCCCGACAGACAGACAGACAGACAGACGCTGCCTGCTCCAATGCCATGTTGCTTTGCTGTGCATTGCTGGATATTTACCACCAGAGCTCCCTGCCCTCTCCCAGCGCTGCAGAGCCCCGGTGCTGAGCTCCTGGGGAGGCACACACGCTCCCACCACCCCTGCTGCTTGCCGGGGGGCTCTCCTCGCCCTCCTACCCACACAGAGCCTGCCTCGCTCCCTTCTGGGGAGCTACGTGCTGATTGGCACACGTCTGCCTTTAAAATAGTCTAATGTCATAATTATCCTCATTTTCTTCCTTCCTGCTACAGGCAATTGCTGCAGTGTTTTAGAAGTTTTTGAAAAAAAAAATTAAAAAAAAAACCCAAGCAAAACCCCTCAGAACGTGTCTAGGGAGAGAATTTGTACCACTCCCAAGGCTGGGCCATATCACTTAAGGACACCAGAAACTTTTTCTTTCACCTCAGCTGCATACTCAGGGTTTAACTGGTTGTCATTCCTGGTTTTGCAAAGCCCAGCCTTATCCACACATATTACAGTTTAGATGTATCCTCAGCTCAGCTTGTCTCAGGTTCTCTTGGACATTTTTCCACCAAAGGTGTAGGGAACACTGTTGCTTCTGTCAGGTACCAGCCTCACCAAAAAGGAAAAGAAAAAAGGGAAAAAAAAAAAAAAAAAAGTTCTGTCTCACCTGCTGATCCAGGTGGTCAGCACGGGCCATGGCAGCACCAGAGAAGGGCTCCCTTCATCACGCGTTGCTGACAGTCCCAGACAAAGGGATTCTGAGGAGGTAAACCATCCTGACCTTTACTGGCCTGAGCCCCCATCACATTGCTGTTCTCAATCCCACTCCCAGTGCCACTGGCAGGTGCCCTGCAGGTGCTCTTGGCTGTCTCAGGGAGCTGCCAGAGCAGGTCCCTGGTTTGCTGATGGCAGGTTCCAGGTGCCACCTCAGTGACAGGACAAGCACAGAGCACAGCCTGGCAAACCACAGCAGTGGGGACAGGTTCATAGGCTCTCCTCCTGCTTCCCCAAATATTGCCTTTTCCCTTCAGGAAATCTGGAACCACAGAGTGGCATCTGTCAAGCCGTAGGCACTTGAGAGTAAGCACCCATCAGAATAACTTACTGTCAAAACCAGGTACAAATTCATTTCATCCCACTTGGTGCCATATGCTGCTGTCAAAACTCCATGAACTGTTTAGGCAGCATGTTGGGACATTGTGACTAACTCTGAGCAGAGCTATTTTTTCTGTGGCTCGGTGTCCCTGTTTATAATTGGGTATTCCCTGGGCACAGGGGACCCAGGGAGAACCCAGCCTGGGCAGTTTCAAACCCCTGCCCATCATCCTGCCCACTGCCCTGGCCATACTGCTCAGGGACCAGCTTCTCTCTGCTCTAACACCTGGGTTTGAGAGGTGGGGTCATTTCTGTCCTGTGGTTTGATGAAAATCTTCAATCCTGGAGCAGCCTGGTAAGCTGAATGCAAATCTCATTTTCTGCTGCTGGAGCCCAGCTGTTTTGCTCCTCTGGCAGGAAGGCTGGCCAGCACGCCCTTTGCTGCAAGAAGTGGGAAACAGACCACAGGATAGGTAAAGAACACATTTGCTGTTTTATTGGTGCCTTGCAGGGCAGTAATACTGAAAAAGGGGAATGCAAAAGAAACCAAAAACCCAAAAACCAAAACCAAAAACCCAGGATGGTGGCGATCCACATCGTATTTTTGTTAAAGAGTACATCAACTCCTGGTTTTTTTCATTTATTGTGGCATGAATGATAACATAAAACCAAAACATGAAAATATACAACTTATATTACACTATGTGTTATGAACAAAATATAAATCTATAACTCTATGTTATATTTACATAATTATTTCTTTTATTAAATTTCAAGTGAGATGGTAGGTTGCACATACTTTGTTTTAAGCTCCAGGCATTTGATTGTCTCTATTTCTTTTCTATTTTCATTTCACTTGTAAAATCCAAAACGTTAGAAGGAGTAAGAGCTTTAGAGCCAATGGAGCTATATAAATACTGTTTCAGCAAACCAGTGACAAAAAACACTGGGGAGTAGAGAAATCAGTCAGTAGAAAAAACGAACTTGACACGTTCTTCAATCTGGGAAACTGACAAGTTAAGATAAAGTCGAAAAAATGTAAATATAAACCAAGCTAAACAGACAGCCCATGCCCTGTGAATTGAGGATACACTTGGATCCACAGCGAGTGAAGGCCAGAGTTCTCTGCAGAAGGGAAGGGATGGTTCTACCAGCAGTGGTCAGACCAAGGAGGTTCCTGTGCCACACACCTGCCCTGCTGCTGCCCCACAGCCGCTCTCCTGGCAGCACATGGATTCCTGCTCAGACCTGCATTTCCACGGAGTGTAATTACTTCTGATGCTACAAATGTGATGTCAGAGGCTTCTTCGGGGACAATAACAGCTCATCTCTTTGGATTAAAAAGAAAAAGCTCTGAAAATGTGCTGTAAAAAGGTTAAAGACAATTTACTTTCTAAAAAATGATTTAATTAAAGACAGTCTACTGCAGTAACCAAATCTTTGAAATAATGTCTTCGAAGAAAGAATTTCTTCCATATGCATTCATAATAAGAGGATTTGGTTACAAAACTAATTAAATGCTATAATAATAGCTAGTGTTCTTTTCTGGGGGCCTGATTAATACAGCGGAACGGTTAGATAAAGATGTTAAATGCACTTAAAAATCCTATTTTACTAATATAAGGCATGAATAAATGGAAAAAAGGATATACTCTGTGTTATTTAATTGAGCTTAGAAGCAAGTGCCTCAGTTTTTTCCCTTTCTTTTCCCCTTTTCCCCACTGCTGGAGATGCTCTTTCTCAGGCTCCCAGGATGCAGGGTGGCTTCCCCCATTCAGGAGGAGGTGCCAGGCAGCCCCCCAGGAGCATCCTGCCTCTCCAGCTTCCAGGGAAGGGGGAACAGAGCCCACCCTGGCATCAGGGCCTCCGTGAGCTTCTAGGTTAATAAATCCTCGTCTCTTCTAACCTGGTTTTTCTACGTGCTCCAGGGCAAACAGCCCAGGAAAAAAAAAAAAGAAACAAGACAAGAAGATATTTTTTATAAATGCATATTTTGCTTGTTTGTTTTTTAGGTTTTTTTCCCCCAGAAAATTCAAGAGGGACAGACAGTGCCCTATTTTCAAATCTGATCTTCTGCTGCTGAAGGATATGTGGGTGCTCATCCTTGGACCTCAGAAAACATTAGCATGGGCACTAAGCATTTTGCTGGTTTGGAACCCCAGAGCCATCTCTGAAAAATTTATGTCTTCATCTTTTGGCCTCTTTTTTTTTCTACTTTTTAACACTTCTGCATTGGTTTCAACATCCCTAAGGTGGAGGAATGGGACAGTCTGCTAGAGCAGCCCATTCCCACAGACCCAGGGAAGGGCACAGCCTCTCCAAGGGAACGTGCATGGAATTGTCAGCCCTGGCTGGGGCAGGGGGGGAGCTGGGAGAGATGGGGAGGGCTTTGTCTGACCCCACTGTGCCAGGGACACCAGGCTGGGGACACCAGGCTGGGGACAGCAGGAACTGTCCCATTGTGCCAGGGACACCAGGCTGGGCACACCAGGCTGGGCACAGCAGGCACTGCCCACCCCTGGTGCCCCCCAGCAGCCTCTCCCAGGGCATTCAGGGCTGGAGCTTGGTCCCACTGAAGCCCAAGGGCCCTTTCCCACTGAGCCCTGCCAGCCCAAGGCTTGCTCCAACGCCCCCTGGCACCTACCTGGAGCTAAAACAAAGTGGCCCAGAGTGACAGTTAAACCAGAGAGTCTCTCAGCTGTGGTGGAAATCAAGCATCCAGCAAATGTGAGGTGAACCCACGAGAGTCAGAAGCCATTTGTTCACAAAGACAGGGAACAAATTTGAAAGTTAAAAAAAAAAATAAAAAGGAGCAAATATCTGTTTTCACATTGTACATAGTAATGATATAAAAACAATTGTCTATTTTTTTTTCCTTCTTATCCAAACAGAGTGCTTCAAAAAAATTGGCTCTAGATGACTGGTGTAATTAAATAACTAAAATGAGTGATGAGAGAGCAGAAGTTAATTAAGATTGAAAACAACACTCCCATTAATTCACTCCATCATAATAAACATCAGAAGTTGGCATGGCTGGGGCCAAAATCAAAATAAAAGAAAGAGAAATGGTGTGAGCAGAAGAAGAAGCGATTTGTTTTCATATGTATATATATATATATTTATATATATATAAAAAGGTAAGGTGGGGAGGGGTATCCATTTTAAATAGCCTAACAGCTTCATTTGCTGCACTGCCAAATTAGAACAGAATAAAATAAAGTTTAAAAAGGGGGGGGTGTAAATAAATTATACATAATTTACTAATCTGGGAACAGCTGACCATTATTATTATTATTATTATAATTACCATTCAACACTAGCAAGAAGAGGCAGTTCAACTGAAAAAAAAAACCCCAACACAGTCATAAAATACAAACAAAAAAGAACCCTCTCTGACACGGAGGATATGATCAGCTACTCCAAGCATAATTTCAGAGCAAATCTTCTGAGAGAGAGAAAATAGAAAAGAATTTTTCAAAGCAGAGGTGGAAATCAAAATGGGGAAAACAGAAGAAAAGAAAAGAGATGTAGCAGGGTGCAACTGTCACATGCCCAAACATGGGAGTATTGTCCTAAGTGTTCAATGGCATTTGCTTTTTGCTTTGCACGAGGTCTGCAGAGGTCAGGTTACACTTCAAGTGGGATTTCAGGAGGCAAAGAAAGGCATCCCCCCCTCCTACCTGTCCTGTTCATGGTCCTGCACCTGGCACCAAGGGCTGAATTTGCCTGATTGAGGGACTGATTGCAAAATCAGGGCTGCCAAGCAGTGCTGACAGGGTTCTGTGAGTGCCTGGGCTGGGATCTCACTGCCACTGAGGGGCATGGGGCTAACTTTACAGGTTAGAGGGATAACAACAGCCATGCAGCTCCCTCTGGGATAGGGATGTACTGGGAAGCAGCACAGAGTTGGCATCCTCAGCTGAAGAAACAATTCAGAGGAGGGTTTTGCCCCAGCACGATGCCAAGACCTTCATTTGCAGGGCACAGAGCAGCTCCCAGACCCTTTCCTCACGCTGTGGCTGCCCAAGGAAGGCAGAGCTGCCCAAGCCATGGGAGTGCTCCACAACAAGAATGGAAATAGTTCAGCACAGGGAATGATTCTTCAGCTGTGAGAGGCAGCAGAGAAGGAAACTCAGCACTGCACTGGTCTGAGCTCTTGTAACCCCACCTGGAATTTGGAAATCTCACAGCCATCAGCCTTCCTTCCCACACAAACATCCCACTGATAAAAGAAGAATTTCTGCCAGTGCACAGGAGAAAAAGAAGTCAGTGGAAAAAAAAAAAAGCCTTTTGAATCAGAAATCAGCACTCAACCACCCTGAAGGGATGAGTTAATCAGAACTGGGCCCAGGTGGTGGTAACTTAATTATGCTCAGCACTTGGTAACATTTCCAGCGTCCCGTGCAGAACAAACCCCATTTTGGACAAGCCTTTTATGTTGTTTATGCTGCCACTTGAAGTGCAAACTAAAAGTAAAGGTTTCTTACAGACCAAGTCCCTTGGAGGGTGCAGGACTTCATTCTGGGACATGCTTTTTGCTCACGATAGTCCAAGATTATTCTCATTAGTACCATAAACACGCACACATGAAAATCCAAGACCATAAAATATTTTTTCTCTAAATTTCTTATGTCTCTCTCTCTCTCTTTTTTTTTTTCACCTGAGAACAGCACCTACAGTTTCCTTTAAAAAGCAAAACCAAAAGCAAAAATATATGTCTAATCTCACCAGCTGCTGGTATATCAGGTTCTTCAAGGGATTGTCTAAGATATAACACTGTCCTAACTTAAGACAGAGCAAGAAGCAAATGAAAAGCCAAAGAAAAACAAAACAAGAAGAGACCAACCCAAAAAAAGCAAATTGGACTAGTTCAGCGCTTTAGTACAAATTTGGCACTTGCTCAAAGACTCAGTATGGTGTGCAACTGATGAAGAGAAGTCCTCTCTTGAATGGAAATGCTTGTTGGGGTTAAACAGAAAGACTCCCCACTTCCTTCCTTGCCAGCCACGCGCACAGGCACGCACACACACACACACACTTCTGACCCAGATTTGACAGGGAGGAGGAGGAGGAGGAGAAAGAGGAAGAAGAGGAGGAGGAGACAGAGGGGGTTAAAAGGAATTTTATCTTTTTTTTTTCCTGTCAGGTGCATTACCAAAAAAAAAAATTATTTCTCTTTAAACTGTAGCACAAAACAACAAAACACATTCACAAGCCACTTGTTGGCACTGTGTACCTGAGTGAGAATTTCTAGAACATTGTAGAACAAACAGCCATAAAGTTTATTTGAAAAAAAAATAATAATAATAAAAGGTCAACGGGTAAGACTTCAGTGCTTGGGTATAGCAGCTGAATTACTGGCATTATTTTACCCATAGCTTATATCATTCTGTTGTTGTCGTCGTCGTCTTTGTTTCCTTTCTTCTGAGCCTTTTTTCCTCTGATGCAGGCTGATGTCTATTAGTCAGCTGATGTCCCAACTAGTTAAGACTAACAGTTAAAGTAACAGTCAGTGTATGAGAAAGTTAATGTGCTTGGCCACTGGCAAGGATAAACCAGATGGGGCTTTATTGATTGATCCGTTTCCTTTCCTCCTTGAAGTCCCGCGGGCGAGCGGCGGCCCCGATCAGTTGGCCTGGCCCGCCATGTGGTTTTCACTGTCACTGCCATAGTCTGCATCGGGGTCCTCCTCCTCCTCGTCGTAGTCGTCGTAGACGTCGCCGTTGGCCTCGTCGGGCTGCAGCTCCTCCTTGACGAGCGGCTCGTCGCCCTTGGGCCCGTAGGCGCCGGGGAGCGCGGGCAGGCCGGGCTCGGGGCTGCTGGACACGCTCGAGTGCTCCGAGGGCAGGTGGGGCGAGGGCATGCCCGCCATGGCGATGGCTCCCGGGTACACCACGCCCGCCGTGGCCAGCGGCAGCTGCGCCTGTTGCCTGCCGGGAGAGACAGCTGTTAGGGGATGGGAAATAAAACAGCTGGACACGCGACTTCCTAGAGTGAAACAGAAGGGAGTTTCATTTCTGACTCCAATATTCATGGATTTCCAAAAGTGACAGTAAAACTTCTCCAATGACACTAAACAAACCAACAATCCATCAAATTTCTCCTCCTCCATAAAGAACCACAAAACAATAAGTTATTTACATCAAGTACATAAAAGCGGCAGCGGCGCCTGTTGCCTGTTGGGAGGAGAGTGCTGTTAGAGGACAGGAAACAATATGACACGGACACACGACTTTCTATGGTAAAAAAGAAAGAAGTTTAATTTCTGACTCCAAAATTTATGGATTTCCAAAAGTGACAGTAAATTAAAAAATGACACCTCTCCAATGACACAACAGCGGCAGCGGCGCCTGTTGCCTGCTGGGAGGAGAGCGTTATTAGAGGATACAAAATAAAAGAACCTGGACACGCGACTTTTTACGGTAAAACAGAAGGAAGTTTAATTTCTGACTCCAATATTCATGGATTTCCAAAAGTGGCAGTAAATTAAAAAATGACAGTGTCACCTCTCCAATGACACTAAACTAACCAACGATCCATCGAATTTCTCCTCCTCCATAAAAAAACACAAAACAATAAATTATTTACATAAAAAAATTTGTTACAAAAATATAACCATCAAAAAACCTAAAAAACCTTAAAAAAACAAACCAGCAGGAGAGAATGCAGAGGGTTGGAAACCTGCATGGAACACAAGGAGGCCAAGCTCAATACTGGGTACTCTTGGGCCTGCACAGGAATTCTTGCACCAGCATTCGAAACTCACTGAGCCATGCTCCACAAATGAACCCAAATCAACTCCACTGATAAGAAAACCCCATCTCTAGCTGTACCTGAGCAACACAGCTTCAGCTTGCCTGCTTGTGAGGGAAACTTATTTTCTGCATCAGTTTGGTGCCACCCAAAAATAAATATTGGACCAACAGTGGTCCAACTTAAAACCCATGTATTTTGAAAAGCCTCCTTTTAAAAAATCCAGCCTGCTGTCAGGACTGGACATTAGAGTCACAGTAACTAGACATAAACTGCCAACAGGAGAGAGGCAGCAAGGTCTAGGTAGACTGCACAGGATTGGGAAGGTGCTGCAGAAAAATGCCTCTGGGTGAGGAGAAAGCAGAGACAATGCTTCCCCCACATTCCTTCAGGGACCTGCTCATTACCAGGGAGAGGAACAGTGGGCTTTCTGGAGCCAGGATGAGTTTACAGGAGGGGTCACTAAAGGCATCCCACTTGAAGCAGCCCTTGGGAAAAGCAGATTCTCTGAAGGAAGGTGGATAAAACTGGGAAAAGGCAGACTTAAAACGGAAGCGGGTATTACTGAAAAATAAATAAAAAGCAAGGAAACAACATGAGCATTTGAGAAAATTTCCTACAGAATGCCTTTACACAGCGTCTAAGCCTTGGAAACCTGTCTGCAGTAATGAAAGAAGAATTATTCCAGGGCACAGAAATTCCCTCAGCATCAAGAACACTAGCTGTGTTATACCAGTGTTTGTTTCCCTGAGAAGCCTCAGAGTCCCAACAAGCCCAGAGGTTTAAAATTCATGCTGCTTTTGTTGCCTTCCTGCATGAAGTAATTCCATTGCAGTAATTCTGTTCAGTACATGCTGCACATTGTAATGTCATCAGCGGTGTGTCCATCTGCACTGAAAAGCCTTGCCACAGGAGACAGGGCAGAGTCTCTTGAGATGAACATTCTTAATTAAGAATGAAACCCTTCCCTGTTCCCCTGCCTGCCTGTGCCCTGGCTGCACAGTAAGCCTCACACAGTACAGTGATCCTGAAAGGCTCTCCTCTGCCAAGCAGCTTTATACTTGTTTGGAATTGCTTGCTGCATTTTCAGATACTTCCTGCCTGCCATCCAAGCAAGGCCTCCCTCCACAGAGCCCCTGTTTCCACGTTTCTGAAACAATCCAAGTTGTCTCAGCTGAAGATACAGCTCTTAAAGTAGGGAGCAGATCTAATTTGCATTTTATTCTTAATTCAGGAGGAAGGCTTTTGTTTTCTGGAGTCAGCATCCCTGCAACAAGATTCAGCACACTTAAATTGGTTTTAATATTTAACAATAGGAACACTTTGCACTTAAATGGTGCTTTTCAGAGTGCTTTTCAAATATTAAATAATTTAAGAATAGTATTTTTCCACCTCTATGGGATGTCCAGCCTAGAGGATCTTGCAGCAGTCCTCAGACACTAATGTATTAGGGCTCTCAGCAGGCCGTGCCTGACACGCTACCACTGAGGATGAGGACACTGAAATAGGGAACATTAAAAAATTCCCAGTCCTTCCCACTGGGATGCCTCCAGCACGGCCACAGCTCCTGTTAAACCAAGCACTTTCTGTGGTGCCCAGGCAGGAGCTGGGCTGGTGTTTGGGAGTTTAGCCCTAAATGACCTGTACTGGTGGGTGCAACAGATGGGGCACCCAAACCCACCTAAATAACCCATGTGAACCAGGATTGCAATGCTGTGAGTGGCGCCTGCAGCCACGGGCCACTCTGCCAGCTGCTTCCAGAAAGATTTCACCCTGGGTTGTGCCCCAGTGCAAATTACCTCCAGAAATGTCTTGATTTCAATGTCAGCCCTGTTTGCAAAGCTGAATTTCTGTAGGCAGATTGTTACAAGGTTAATTTTTCCCCATGATGAGGCATGCATGTTAACCAGATAAGCAGCGTTTGGGGGGCTCTGTTGCCACCTATTCTTTTTCCATAAGGCCTCCTCCTCTTTTTTAATCTCTTGATGCCAAATGTTGGCTGACTTCCCTGTATTTGTTTCAGTGCTTACCACTGGGATCACTGGACCTGCCAGCACCACAGGGTTAAGCAGCTCAAATTTCTCTGCTGAGCAGCTTATTCTAACAATGCACACTGTAGCTGTTTAAAACACAGGCTGCTGACACTTAACAGTCACTGGATAGATGCTCTCTCCTTTATTGCTACTTCCAGCCATTAACTGAAGAGATGTGTAACCCAGTTAATACCGAAAGGATTCCAAACTCAGATGAAACAGAACACAAATTCCATTATTTCAGGGGGTTGCTCTTTTTTGGATCCCTGTGTAGCTTTTAATTTTCACACGTGAATACAGAAATATCATGGAATATTTGATTACTCTGGATTCTTTTTGATCTGCTGTAACCAACACCAAGGAATATCTGCAGAAGGAAAATATATGCTAGTCTTCTAGGCATATTTTATTCTAATCATATCAAACTGATCTATTAGCTGTTTATCAGAACTGGCCTTAAAATTTCTGCCCAACAGAAAGCATTTAACTTGCTGGACTGTAAGACACTCCCTGGAAGGACAAATGAACAATGCAGACATGATGGGAACACAGCTTGGCATCAATCAACTGAGCCACATCCATATTCCAGCTCAAGTTCAGTGTGCTCAGCAGTCCTTTTGTAGACCACTTGCCACAGATCCTCCTGAATGCAAACTTCTTTTTTTGGCTTTTGGATCCCTAGGCACTACCACAGATTCCTTCAGATGCTCTCTCTGAGGCCTCGTAATAGTTGTAAGGCTTTACTAGAAGACTTATTTCATTAGAGTATTTTTGAACTTATTTCATTAGAAATAAGTTTCATTGCAAAATCTTAAAGTCTTTTTTCTCATGATCACAGTGGAAATGAGACAGTTGGCTGAGGTGTTGAGTGTAAAACAGAGACAGCAATAGGGTTCCTAAAGCTACCCAACCTCCTCCTGGAACACTTTGCTGTGCTGCACAGCTCTCATTCCCTGTTAGCAACGCCTAACTCTCTCTCCAAGAAACTACGATAAAGAATGAAGATTTCCCCGATTTAGGTTAGTTTTTGGATGGAATGGGTACATGGGAGGTGCCCTACCCGACGTTGAAGTACTGCCTCATCTCCTGGCGCCGGTTGCGCATGATGGCCTTGTACTCGCCGATGCGCAGCTTCTTGCCGTCCACCAGGCACGTGCGCTTGGGCCGCGGCTTGTACTTGTAGTCTGGGTACTTCTCCAGGTGCTGCTTGCTCAGCCGGGCCTGCTCCTCGTAGTATGGCTGCTTCTCTAGGTTTGTCATAGCTTTCCAGCGAGATCCTGCCACCAAAACATAGAAAACAGGAGATAAAAAAGAGATGAGATGCTACTCATTCCCAGACGCTGCCAGGCAGGGAAACAAGTAGGTCACCCAGAAGAAGACACCCAAGGCCATTTGGCTTTGGGCTGGGAATCTGTCAGAGCTTCTAGACAGGGTTCCGCTCTTGTTTGTATTTGACTCATAAACCTCCTGGGGATGGCCAAGATGCAGAAAGAGGTGGCACTGGAAATTTTGACCCAATATTTTACTGAAATTTATCTACTTTACAAAACCTTTCAGGTGGGCAGTAAAACCACGATCCTGACAATGGGTAACCCCTGACACTTTGTTCCAGGAAAGAAGGCAGCGTATTTTGGGAGGGATGGACACAGACTCTGCTCTGCTGTGACCCCACATCTCCCCTGGCCCTGTGCCTGCTCACAGCTCCTGCTCATGGAAGGCTCCACTCCATGGGCGGCTGTCTGTGATCCACAGCTGGATCAAGGCATCAGAGCTGGATCTGCACAAGCCCACAGCCTAATCCTTCCTGGCAAACACTGGGTCTTTCTGGCTCCCAGGCTGGTGGTCAGGAGAGGAACTGACTGGAAATGCCTTGTAGTCAGGTACAGGAGCCTGCAAAGACCCTGAAGCAATGCCTCTGAAAGCCATAAACCATCCCATATGTGTCAGTGGGGTTTTAACTCCAGGACCAAGTCCTGGGAAACACTGCCAGCCCCAACTTAAAGAATTTACTGTGTCATGAAAGGAAAAGCACTGGGCACTGGCACATCTCTCCCAGGAGCTGCACTATGGCTTCATTGCTGGCAGCCCTGTTTTCTGACTATGCTAACCTGGATATTTCAGATAGGGACACAGTAAAGACTTCAAAATTGCTTTCAACTGCCTGCTGAAAGTTGTAAACTAATATATCTTAAAGGATATAATATGGGAGCACAAAGTAAAAGTTCTGGAATCAGTTGCCCCATTTTATTTTTCCATTAAATATAGAAGTGCTTCAGGGTAAGATACATTTCAAATAACAGGAATAGTTCAAGCTGTGAAACCTGTGGCCTAGAAAGAAAACTTTATTGGAAAATAGTCAAGTTTCCCACTGGAAAAATGTTTGAATAGTTTCTCAATTTAATGGGTTCATAATGCCATATGTCATACTTGACTTCCTCTTGTTCCTCACTTTTTTGGTCAGGTGATGCTACTCCTGAGGCTGGTCTTATCCCACTGTACCCCCAAGACTCGCAGTAGAGGGAGGACAGTTATCCTTCCTCCAGGAAAGAAAACACTTTCATTCCCTCTAGAAAGGCCCCTTGGGATTATTGACACCATTTCCCCTTGGGATTATTGAACCTTTATTCCATGCTGCAGTCTGGGTTTCCAGAGAGAAGAGCTGGTACCAGCTGCCCTCACATCCAGAGATAAGCAGTGTATGAACACTGATGTCTTTGTCCTGAGAAGGGGCAGTGGGCATGCCTTTCTCAGCAAACATTGCTTTGAACTCAAACCCATCATTTTTCATCCTGTTTACAGCATACAGCATGCAGAGATCCCCAAGCTAGCCCTGGAATGGGAAGGAGTTTAATGGCATTGATATTAGCTTAGCCCCAGCACTACAACTGCCTGGCTAGATGGTTTTTAGGGTCTGTAACTCCTGCACATCCCCTCTAATGTCACACAGAGCACCTGGGCACTGGTGCTACACAGAGCAGCACCCCTGGGACCAGAATCCTGCTCAGTAGCTCAGGCTCCTGCACAGAAACTATTCCCAGCTTTTCCTGGCAAAGACAGTGGCTGGAAAAATGACACTGACTTTCCTCCTGGACTTGAGGATGGATGCCACAGTGACTGTCACAACACTGCACACCAACCTGAGTGAGCTCCCTGCTCACCATCTATGCTGGGAAACTTTAAGTGGGTCAGGCATGCAGGGCTTTTCTGCTTGACCATGAAACAGGAGCCCATTCCCCTCCTGTCACAGACATCTTTTATGAAAAATCTTTTTTTTAGGATTTTTCCTCCTGAGAAGATGAGAGGCCTCAGGAACAAAATGTAAGCATTGATTATCTGCTGCTGTGGAATGTAACAGGTGGGTCTGTGATT